>JASANE010004397.1:0-27599 GCA_030248225.1 Trileptium ribeirensis | reverse complement strand
TAAACCGTGCGTTCAGCTATTTTTTCGCATTGTTTTAAGTATATAAGCAGTATTTCATTGTGTAAATAGGTATAGCATATGCCAGATGTTTTTTAGAACGAGTTGGTTTTCACTATTTGAAAGATTTTGCAGCGTTTCCCATATTTAACAATAATTGAATTTATAAAGAACGCTACAAATTCTGAACTGCTGCCACTCAAACAATGCTAGAAACAACAGGAATCATCATGTAAATTCATTTTTAAACAATTAACATAGAACCTTCTCTACAGATCAACTACTCCCTACAAGTAAGTAATGTCGCTTTGTCAGGTTTCAAGAAGCGTTCTAAAACCACTGCTACTAAAACGGAAATTACACTCAATTTTGGCATCATGTTTTGCCAAAAACTTCATCCGTAATGTCGCTTTGTCAGGTTTCAAGAAGCGTTCTAAAACCACTGCTACTAAAACGGAAATTACACTCAATTTTGGCATCATGTTTTGCCAAAAACTTCATCCGTTGCACAAAATAATATGCATGCCCAGGGTAAGCAACTGCACCATGAAACGTCACATGCGTTGCAGTTCGATATGGCACATGATATTTCTCGAAAAAACAATACGTCTTTCCCAAGATATATTTGCAACGTTATTTTTATATAGAATGCTAACAGAGTTTTTGCAGAACAGGGACTCTGTAGAAAAGAAAACGAGCCCATCTCAGAACTTTTTTTCAACGTCATTTGGGTTTAAGACGCTTGCACAATGATTTTGTATAAAAAATAGCCCGTTGTTCCACGATTTATTTTCAAAGTCATTTGGGTATAAATGTCTTCTTGAGTTCTGTAGCGCACCAATAGTTTATAGAAAACATATCCCGTCACTCACAGGAATTGTTATCATCGTCATTTGGTTGTAAGAGGCTTCTGAAGCTCCGTGTTGTACATGGATTTTATAGATAATCCGTCCGTCCCAGAATTTATTGTCAATGTCGTTTGGGTGTAAAAAGCTTCAGGAGTACCTTGAGCACATGGACTTTGTAGAAAAGAAAATTTTCTCTTCATATGTTTGATTTTCAAATCATTTTAGCGCAAGAGGCTTCCGGAGTTCCTTGCTGACGTGGAATTTGTTTAACCCCTTACTGCATCAATTTGTTTCCAATTTCGAAAGCATTGAACAAACTGCTGCCGTCGAACATTCTTATACTAACTCTGATAGTTTGGCTCACAAGTTGTGCCCGCAACGATGCTGTTTTCCTGAATCCTTATGATGGAAACGCGAAGAAGATGCCTTCCTATGTACTAACGCGAAGAGAACCGCGCCCGCGCCGCTACCGGGCACAATGAACCGAGCTACCATTTACTTCATAATGTATTTTGTTGTTGTTAAATAGCTACATTCAATAAAGGGTTAAAGAATTATGCGTTTTTCCATTATTTATTTTCATCATTGTGGTATAAGAGTTTTCTAGATTTTCTTGAGGTACATGAGCTTTGTGGAAAACACATTCCATCAGTCCCAAGATTTATTTATTTGGTGGATGAGAATTCAGCACTCTCTTGCGACATATGAACTTTGTAGAAAGACAATACGGTTTATTTTCAACATCATTTGGTCGTAAAAGCTTGCTGGAGTTCTTGTTGCACATATATATACTTTGTAGAAAAGATAATATGTTGTCCCAAGATTTATCTTCGACGTCATTTGTGGTAATAAGGTTCCTGGACTTTATTGTCACTCATGCACAATGTAGATAAGACAACGCCACCGTCTCATGGTTTATTTTCCACGTCATTTCGGATGATAGTCTTCAAAGGTTTTTTTGCCACATGGAATTTGTATTAAAAGAAATTTGCCCGTCACAGAACTTATTTTCAACGCCATTTGAGTGTAATAGGCATCTGGAGTTCCTTGTTGCACACTGAATACGTAGAAAAGATATATAATCCGCTGCTTCCAGGATTTATTTTCAAAGTCATTTGGGTGCAACAAGATCTGCAATACCTCCTTCAATGACGACATTGATGACCTTGATCAAAAGACAGTAAAGTAGGGACAAAACAAAAGGCCTAATTATATTGCCAGTCCAATAACTCTTCAGCTGCACTGGACACAGCTACAGTTGGCTAATGGAGGCGGCAGTACACCGAAGCGATACCCTTGTGCAAAAGCTGGTGTTTCGTTTACTCGTTTACAACAGGCCGACGCACCAATTGCCGCGAAGCGTGAACAACTATCTGCGCTGTATCGTGTTCAATTTCCTATGCTCAAATAGAAGCTTTAGCCTTGCCTAGAAGTTTTAGTTTGCATCGACTAAAACGACATTTTAATTTTTTTGCGAATATAAGTTTGCTCGGCATGAAATCTGCCGTAGAGTTGGGCGGAACTGAGCAATCTCATCTATTGGAACGCGACAACTAATTTCGAGGTCAGAAAAACTGTTGAAGCTTATTATGCTGCCGACATCAGCGGCCAGTTGCTAGCGATGTTTCTATTCACTACAACGACAGAAACATGGCTTCGTTCACGAATGGGTCAACAGCGACTTTACACATGCGGCCGTGCTGACAGTTTGCAGTGAACTATCGAATGATCTTGACATATCTCTTGTTATGAAGGAATTTGTAACTAAAACACACGATAGAAAATCGGTTTTGGGCGTCGTCAATGAACAACGTAGTCACACAGTTCAGTTTTGAACATTACAGAAATACTTGCATATATACTTATATTTTGGAGACAAATATAACTTGCTAGTAACATATACTACATATACTTTCTGAGATTTTATATAACGTGTCGTGCGCACAACCCTTGCTAAATCCAGAGCAAAAACAAAAACAGATCTTTAAAACGAACAATATATGCTTCAGAGATTTCTTCGCAGCATCACACAGCCCTGCTCGGCAAAGATATTCCCAGGTGCCTGAGTACCTATTGTTATAAAAGTTATCCGTCTTGCGTTAATGTAGTCGAAATAATCCTAGACCTTTACCGAATACTACTTTCGCTTGGTTAATGCGGTACTCTAATGATGGATATATAATATTATACCGTGTACGCAACGTAAAAGCCCGCCATCTACAGGATACGCATATCCGGATATGCGATCGGGGGAGAACGTCCACGCCATGCCACATAAAGCATAAGTTTTCATATACGCGTCGGAGAGCCACCCCCATATGGAACTAAGCCATATTTATTTCATTGAGGCTCTGTACTCCCCCCTCGTCGCGTGGTAAGGTGCGGGAAAATGTTATGGAAAAAATTGGTAAAGAACGAGTCGGCAAAACTAGGGAGCGATTGCAGTAAAATACGGGGTAATTGGCCAAACGTTCAGTAAAATTGGAAAAAATATGAGCTCCAAAAAATTTCGGAAATTTTTACCCACTGACGTCCCTCACGACGAAACATCTACCCCCAGCTACGAGAAAATTTTTTGATTAGTCTCTGGTCGAATATAGGCAAATGTGTGAACTTTGAGCTGGATCAAGCGTTGTGATGGAAAAAATTTTCTTCGAGAGTATTGAGGGGCCTTGACATCTGTGGTCCCTTCTATATATACGGCTATGGTATAGCCTGACGAAGGGTGAAAGAATATCATAATGCTAACGCTCGCTGACTAAATTAATTCCAATTGGAAAGGCTGTAGACATAGATTTAAAGAACCTTAAAATTATATTTTACATAATGCTGGGTTAAGCAGTTGGTAGTAAGCCTTAAAAACAATGCAAACTCTTTTATGCTAATTAGGATTGAAACTATGCTATCCAACTTAGAAATTAATATAAGATCTTGTTGGCTTTTGTTCTAGAAAGTAGCCTTAAATAATGTGTAATGGAACAACAGCGTAATTAATCAGTTTTACTATTAACAGCACTTTGACAAATTTTGGCCTAAAAGCTGACTGCTAACTGCTACTATGTTAAATATAATTATTAACCTCGGTTTTTACCATTGCTTGAGTATTACATATCTATTGTTTGCTACGAGTAAAATGACTGAAGCCCTTTTTACCCATTGATGCCTGATGCGGCCAACGCAACAGCGGACATTGTGGAGTATTGCGTTAATTGTGTTGCCGTGTGGGGTACATTTGCACGAGCACTGTCAGTCGTTCGCCTTCTGAGGAGCCCCAACGAACAGTACAACGCCTCCTAGACTACTCAGTGGTTCGTGTAAGCATCTTTCACCCGTGCACCCAGGGTTCAACAGTAGCCGCCGGCTTCGGTTTTTGTCAGGCATTGTACAATACGTAAATTTGTTTGGGCATGAAAGGTTTAATTCATTAAACGTGGTATTGTCATTTTAAATCCATTTTCACTTTGACTTGAACCTTTCAGAGCAGTGATACTGTTTCTGAAAAACGTGTAAAAAAGATTTAAGGACTTGGGCGTCGCAAGCTCATCCAAGATGGGGCCGACAAAAAGTGCAGGAACCGGTCACTAAAATTCATTTTTATTGTATACCCATCAGTTAATTTATTTTACGTTCGTCAGTGAAAAGTGAGACGATCACAACCACCACTGTTTAATCGAAAGACATGACCATTTACCGAGTTCCAAGCTCAATGTTCTCAATTCGTTTTTGCTACATACTACCAAAAAAGTAAGGTTATATTTACTTTATAGTAAACATAGACAAACCACTTTTGCATAAATTGGTTAGTTATTAGCTTGAGCAGTTTCCTAAGTGATATTGCTCAGAAAATGTATTATTGACATATTTTTTGGTCAAGCATAGTTAGTTACATTTAGTCTGCTCTATTACAGCAATAAATATATATTAACAAGATAATACCGTTTTGTTCATCACATTATATAATAAATGATACAGAGCTTGCCGGTAACAAAGCTGAATCCATTGCTAGTCAGCAATACATTGCATAAAACAGTATGCTTTTTATAGTCTTGTATGGTATGAAGTATCGAAACAAATTATGATTCTGCAACTTAAACACAGTCTATTGTAGAGTATTTTTCAAAAAATGGCATAGGGAACCGTGATGCTAAATCGCAATTCAGCAAAGCAGTAATATGGTCCTCTATAAAATCAGAACAACTGCAGCTTATAGCCGCGATAAAAATTGTTTTTGCGATATGCATGATGGGATTGTTGGAATCATAAAATAAACTGATCAGCTAATGTCCACTCTGTGAGGTGTGTGAGATATTTATCTCAAGTCGCGGGAATTTCGCCAAAGTAAGTAAGCAATTAACTAATTCATTCTGTAATCACAGTGGACAAGAAACTTTGTTAATGAAAGTTCGATATTTCATTTCAGGTCTCCTTAATCTTAAATATGTTAAAATTTCGTTAATGTTTTTGCAGGTTGTAAGAAGTAAGGTTATCCGGAATTACATAAACACGACTCAGAAAGGAGTAAGAAAGTCAACCCTACTTAATACAACCAACTATCAACATTCGGAGAGTATTTGGGATTACATATTGCTAATTTATTAAAACAGCGTAATTTTCTGCAAGAAAAGCCAATTAAAACATTTAAACAGTGCACGCGAATAAACTTAAGTTTAGGTAATTCTACACTACTGGTTCACACCTTAACTGTACAAATCCCAAAAACACATAGAAAAGTTTTCATGATTATAGTATCACTGTAACAGGACCGTTCCGTCCCGTTATGAGTGTTTTTTGCATGATTTCAGCACCCCAAGGTCGTATAGAGACCGCTGGAAACTGTTATTAAGGATGGATAGCGCGTCACAGCGTGCCATGATTTTCGGCGTAACATTGTCCTGCGTATCGATGCTCTGCTTGTTAAGTCAATTGTAACGTCATCTCGCGTACCTTTATTTTGCTCACTAATCAATTTGGCATCATTCTCGATTGATAATTTGTTACCATTTGAAATCAATTTTGTAGTAATTTGTTACCGTTTGAACTCAATTTTGTAATAATTTGCTACAGTTTGAAATCAATTTTATATAATTCGCAATTGATAATAATTTGTTACCATTTGAAATCAATTTTGTAATAATTTGTTACCGTTCGAAATCAATTTTGTATAATCCGCAATTGATAATAATTTGTTACCATTTGAAATCAATTTTGTAATAATTTGTTACCGTTTGAAATCAATTTTGTAATAATTTGTTACTGTTCGAAATCAATTTTGTGTAATTCACAATTGATAATAATTTGTTACCATTCGAAGTCAATTTTGTATAATTCACAGTTAATAATAATTTGTTACCATTTGAAATCAATTTTGTAATAATTTGTTACCGTTCGAAATCAATTTTGTATAATCCGCAATTGATAATAATTTGTTACCATTTGAAATCAATTTTGTAATAATTTGTTACCGTTCGAAATCAATTTTGTATAATCCGCAATTGATAATAATTTGTTACCATTTGAAATCAATTTTGTAATAATTTGTTACCGTTTGAAATCAATTTTGTAATACTTTGTTACTGTTCGAAATCAATTTTGTGTAATTCGCAATTGATAATAATTTGTTACCATTCGAAGTCAATTTTGTAATAATTTGTTACCGTTAAAACCAATTTAGTATGATTTTCGATTGACAATAATTTTCCACTGTAAATTGTGTTCATGCATGCCTGCCGGGACGAGTGTGAAGTTGGACAATTTGTACGCAGTAGCGATGTGAGTTAAACGTTCAACTCGTTATGAGACTGGTTGAAGGGAATTACAACCCGAGAAAATTGAGCATTTTAACGTCTATTGGGACCGCTCGGAACTCCATTGGACGCACCTAAGCACGAATGAGTCGCCTCGATGACCGTCGTAAATAGGAGGCCCGTGACTACAAGCCTAAGTTAACCATTTGGTAGAGATAGAAACTGAAACTATCAAACCTACCAGGTTTCAGCTGTACACTGAGCAATGGTTACGGAAAACAGCAAGCCGTGGTAAGCTGAAATTACGACTATGGTAAATTACAGGGCTATTAAGAACGACGGATACCGTGTTAATTTAATGGCCCGCAAACGTCTAGTGCACTATGATCTGGGAATGGCCGGAGTACGTCGGTAAAGTATTTGGAGGACTTTAGCTAGGGATCAAACTGCCAAGGACAAGCTAAGATCGCACCCTTAACGCGAAACGGTCATCGCTACTTATGCTAAGTTGGGTGGTCGCGAAAGGAACGGGACTGCCACCTTTATGTATATTATTACCTATGTGTATATATGTATATATTTTTGTGTGACGACGGCGTGTGAATGCCAGGCCTCTGTGCCTTCCCGCACCACCTGGAACAGTCTTCCCTAAGCTTATCTTAGGTAAACTGGCCTCCTCGTCTTAGTATTCCGTTGTAACATGCCTGATACGACTGATACACGTTTCCCCCACCCTTTTGCGTCTCCGATTGTCGCACCCCATTCCTTAACTGGTGCATGCGACCCCTCATTTTGCTCATCTTATCTAGAACAAATCCAACGACGTGCGCCGGACCTCCGTCCGAATCCCCGCCGACCCACGGTAGTCGCTCAAAGGTGCTCCAGTTGCTGCCGCCAACCACTTGTGGGCACAAATTATCCGAGATTTTTCCCTTAATCCGAAAACGGGCGAACCGCTCCTCATTGTGTTCGTCTCGTCGTGATATCTCCAAAAATACAAGGCGGGTCACCTCCCGTCGCCCCGTTAACGCGGGACGGCCGACGAAAGCGCCCCTACCTTCGCCGCCTCTCTCTCTAATCGTTATGATTTCAGCACCCCCTTACCCCTGCCGTTCGGGCCAGGGTATCACCCTTATTCGAACCGCCACCCAACGCGGAATCCAGCGCTACCCGGCGGGCGTCGCTCCGCTCAACCGTTAACGCGAGGGAGCCCGCTAAATCCCCCAACTAATATACACCAGAATCCATATGTGGGTTCCGACTCGCTATTACGTCGTTCCCCCCTCGTGTGTGATATCAATCGATCCCGTTCTTTGTCCTGTGACCGAATCTCACCCCAGCCCCTCGGAAATCCCCCGGATTCCCCTTGTCCCACTGCCCGCCCGCGTCCCATCTCTTTCTCGCCGTGACCTCGGTGTCCTTTCGCTTTCTCCTTCTGCTCTTTCTAACCGACGACTTTGGTCGGCTACCACTGTTGTTGTTGTTGTTGTTGTTTTTGTTGTTGTGCTGCGTGTGTTGTGTGCACCTGAGCGACCTTTCTGTTGCTCATGTCGTCTCTGTGTCTCGTGTGTACCGTGTGTATTTATGTATGTGTTCATGTGTATTTTATAAGTATATATAGTATATATGGTGGACATGAAAAAGAAAAAACAAGGACGAACGAGGACAAGACGTACAAATTTCCCTTAAATTTGTACGTTTTATCAACGAACTGGACATGGACATTCGGAAAGGAAAGGGGAGTGTGTTTAGGGCCCTCGCGTGGGTCTTTGGGGTCCCCGAATAGGGATCCCGGCCTGTTAGGGATTCCTTGGGTGGTGTCGTACCTCCAGCCTTCACACGGGCGCATTCTCGTCATCGCCCTCCCCCTGGGTCACGTAAAGCTCAGCTAGGAACCGCGAAAAAGACGCGATTTCGCTTAAAATTCTGTGGTGTCCTCGTAAAGACGGGTCATTTTCCACGCTTTTATTAGCTTAATTGGATGGGCGGCAAGCCGAGATCACAAAAGCGATGGGGCGGATGGGTCCGACGAACAATTAGGATTTCATCCGATTGCTGGTCGTTGCGTGGGACGATGAGTTGACGGCCCGAACAATGAGAAAAAGAGCAAACAAATTTGAAAATCGTAGGAGATCGAGTGTCCCGGAAGTCGACAATGTTGACCCAACCAATCTGGGACAGGAAATAGAAGTGCGTTGGACTCGAATTTCAACGCACATCCGGCATTAATTGCGGGAAGTTAAAGCTAGCTCACATTTCATGGGAAAACGTGGGCTGAAATCACACATGGTTAACCTCCGACTATTCGGAGGGCTCAAACTTGATGTCGGCAAGTTCGATTGAAGCTGACTCTCCCTAAGGACAACGACGGCTTACGGTAGCTGTCAAATTTGAATTTGTGTGTCCCCGATTGGACGCCAAAGAAGAAACCCAAAAAAGTGGGCGTCAAGAAATTGTCAGCGATTGGATGGCGACAAAGTCGCTATCCTAAAATATAGACGAAAATTCCGAGCTTACGACCAACGCGTCGACTCTTGGAATCAGTTCGACTTTGGCAGCGCGGAGTTCGGTCGACTTTATTGACCCGCTCCGACGCAGTATTTCACATTTGCGCTTATGCCATTAGTTTTTGGTTTGCTCTGTTTTCTCTTCGTTTACGCTTCGAGTCAGGATCGATGGCGAAGATTTCCGCATAGGCTTTAGCCTCGCGAAGGGGGTTCAGCTATTGCTGCCCCAGGATCAGAGTCCGTAAGTGTAAGAAAGAAATTGTGTCTCCCAAGGGTTTTGTTTCCTTAGTGTAACAGGCAGTAACAGGCCTTTCGTTTGGACGTACCTGGAATGTAAAGTGGTTTTCTCTTAGCTAAGTTGACTCGCTAATGCTTGAGTTGGACCTGGCCACTCCAGTGGAAATTTTTACACTTAAGTCTATCTGGAATTAGTACCTGGTGTCGAGTTCCGAGGCAGAAGCTCGTAGAGTTTTGAGTACTCAAGTGCAGAGCATTGCGATGACTAGCCAAATGCACCGAAGTCCTGCTGATTCCCCGTGGTCTTAGGTAAAGCAACACAAAACGGACGCTTCCCATCCATGTTTTACATGGCTCACAGCTACCGAGATAGGGTCACCGAATTTTCCTGAGCCGACCACGGTAAAATTTTCAATGCTTCTGAGCTGAAACAATAGGTACTTTCTTTATCATTTGCGTTTATGGTTTCCAAATTCACAGCTTAGTTGACCGTTCGACGCTCATGCCGTGTTTGAGCTCGAACAGATGTGAGTTTTAGGAACGGGGGACCAGCCTCCGTTGGGTTCTAGAAAGCGCCAAAAATTTTATTTATCCGAACGAGCTAAGCAAATTTCTGGTGTCAAAAGACGGATCAAATTCTAAACACATCAGTTGAGCTTAAGGTATTTGCTCTACGCGAGGAGCGTTTCTCATAAGTTGTCGTACGTTGATTTTCTTGCTTCTATTGGCAATGTATCGTTTAAAAGGTTCCAATTTTACCTGCACAGGCCGAGTTGTTAAGCTGTCGGAACATACACGAAATTCACACGAACGGCTGACCGAAGCAATGCTTGGCGACCACCCCCGCCCACCCCAAAAGGACCTGATAAACGGCCGGCGGGGCGATGACCCAACCATCCAAACTTCCGTCAGCCCCGTTTGGCACCGCGTGCACACAGTTTGTCAATAAAACGCCACGCTCATAACCCCGAAACTACTCTGCTAAAACGATCAAGTTTACGGGTTTTCGTAGTCTAACTACATGGTCTTCTCTTGGGGCTAATGTCCAAAAATAAACATTATTAAAATAAGTCGATGGCAGGCCCCAACGCCGTATTCAGTCAGTGCCCCTTGCGTGAGAAGCACTCCGTGTTCCCGCCTCCAAATAATTTAAAATATTTATTTCCCATCCCAATAAAGAAAATCAATTGCCTCGCTTACGCCATTGTGGCCCCAAAGCGAGCGAGTGCATAACCTCGGTCTTTTTTTGGAGCGAGCTGATCGCTGAGCTCAGCTTGGTTTTACTATTTATCCTGAGTTGCCCGTTAGGCTATGTACTATGTATGCCCCGATTCTGTTTTTTCTCCTTGTTTCTCTCTCTTTTTCCGTTTTCCAGTGTTCAGACTTGATCCTGCACGGGGAATTTAAGCCCGCTGCAGAATCGTCGGCTCTTACCAGTCGACTATCCAGTTTTAGAAACATCGACTATTAAGTCGATGATAACTCGACTGCACAATTTCGATAGTCCAGTTAAGACGCTGTACAACTGCAGCGTTAAAACAGTGCATTAAGGTAATTGGATAAGAAGTGGAAAAGACAAGAAAAGAGGAGCGAGGGAACGACAAAAGAAAGACAAAAGACCGAAAGATCAAATACACCAAACAAAACGCGTACGCTTTCTTGACTCGAAAACTGGCCCTACGGGTTGAAAAATTTGAGAACGCCCGTACATTGAGCCCCTGCCCCCGATAAAATCGGCCTCCGAGCCGAATCAAACCTAGGAATTGAGGCTAGGGGCAGCCCAGGAAATTGTTCGGGAGACCACATCGCGCCGCCTCGCGGCACGCTTGTATACGAACTATCTTGTCCCCCTCCTTTACTTCTTCTTTCCTGTGCTTTCCCTTTCGGTCAGTCGTGCTAGTTGTCGCGTTGGATCAGAGTTAAATAAAATACTCGGAAACGAAAGGGGCAGTCGATGGTTAGGAGTTATCTCGAGTGAATGCTTCGGATAAATAATTCGTAGCTCCTAGGAGTACTTTATCGTCGGTTAAGCGTACAGTCACGATAGAACCTTACTTTTGTGCTACTCGTTAAGGCTCGTCTGGCCAAGCCCGTCGCAACCTTGCCCTGCAGGCCCCGTTCTCGGTCCGTCCACTCGTGTACAGATCTACCGACTGGGGCATTGTCTGGTGAGGAGCATCTTTCCGAAGCACGCTAGGGCCTTTACTTTTCACGTCTCACAGCCGAGGAGAGTTGCTGAAATTGAGCATAAGCAAGGATAATCGCCCCTGGTCCGCGGACACGCGGATACATGTATGCTCCGTCCCCGATCTCGCCCGATGATGCGCCCCTTGCCTCTGACTAATGTATTCGAAACGACGGCGGCGAGCCAGTAGTAAGTCGTCCCCGGTCCAATCCGCGTAGTCCGTAGTGTAAATCAATTGATGACACTCGCCCCACATTTAACCGTTGATAAGGTAATAAACTTTGTATCATAGGTGTCGAGCGTCGTGTTAATCAATGTCGAGACGATGGGGATTTTCTGTGGTTCGTCTGTTCGGACGGCACTACTCGCCATGGCTTGCGGACGATAATGTTACAAGCATTGACGCGCACGACCTGCGACCATTACTGTTAATCCTGGAGTAATACGCGAGGAGTCCGCGAGGGAAATTAAACGCACACAGTCCTCTAGCTTGAACAGTCGACAAGGCATATTTTCGTACCCGACGCCCCAAACCGAGTAGAAATTTTAACAGCCAAATTATTAATCCTCGAACTCAAATTCATCAAGGAAAGCAAGCCACGCCGTTGATCTTCCAACATTAAACTCTCAGGGCTTGTCGAAAGCCTGTGGGGGCCACATAGGCTAACACTCTTTCGCGTGGAGAATCTGAGGGTCACCACTAGGCAACCCAACATGAGTTGTAATTTTCTAAGGTAAAATTTTAAACTCTATTTCGACTTTTACGCAACTGGTCGACTCAAACAACACCCGATGGGTCTAAGATAGGAAACGACGGCTAAGCTCCATGACCTGTGAGCAGGTGTCTTTGTTAGCCTCCCTGGGGGACCTCAGAAATCGCACCGGAAACTAGACACGTGCGCAACCAATCGGGGGAGGTCCGAACACACCCCGTGAAGCGCGCTTGCGGCCTGCTAAGCTCCGTAGCTTCTTGGGTCTGACCAAGAATAGGGTTAGAACTTCGAAAATTCACGGTCCGCCTTTGAGGTTACGATAGCCGGGGTCGTATGGGCATGGTGTTAGGAAGTTGCGCCAAGCAGCTGCGTCCCTTTTTGTAAGAGCTCGCCGTGTTTTATATACTCGTTAAGTTTCAAAGTTGTGCAAGAAAATTGATTGACTGCTTTTTGTTTAATTACTAAGCTAAGATTCTACGTGAAATTTTCTATTTAATGTACATTACAGGATTAGTTGATCATATGGTATATCCGATTAATGGGTGCTAACGTTATTCACAAAAATATAAATAATAGTACCGTTCCGTATCCGTGTGTCGTAAAAGTACAATATTCTAAAGCTAACAAATGTAAATGAGTATAGTAATTATTATTTAATTTTCAGCGCAACTAACAGGTGTCATGATAAAATGCATCTCGCAATGTGTAAAATCGTGAAACGAAATAATGAACACCAGATATATAATCTATCACAATAATGGCACCAATAAAAGGTTTATTTTTTACACAAAATTTCATCTTTTGCACAAAAATTTAACGTCCAGGATAAAATTATTAACATACAATAAACTGTGGGTTTTGCGGATAACTCTTTATAAAAAGTTTACAATTAGACTAGTTCTCGAATCGCGATATCTTTCTCACTATTTGGGCACTATATACTAGTAGCTCTATCGAGATTGCACAGCGTATTGAAGCATAGGTACACCTTCGCTTTTTCCGTGCAGAACCAACCAGCTCTCGGTAGCATACGTCCATATGCTATATTTGGATATCACACAATACCGCAGAAGCTTGAAAAATATAAACGGGCAATGAGTTTGCCATGCTCGAAAACCTCCAAGAGCAAGCTATCAGCCTCTCAAGACGTCACAATAAAATTAGGAATTTTGGGTCAAGGAACCATGGGGGCGCCATACCCGCGTACCGATGGAACCATGGGTCAAACAGCAAAACCAACATCGGCAATGAGCTTCACATGCCCGAAAACGCCCTGGACGTCAGAAAAAATTTTCGAAGTATGGATGGAGGAACCACGAAGGTGCCATACCTCAAACCCTATAACTCCGGAACCTGAGCCCTAATCGAAAAACAAAAAAGTGGCATCGGCATTTATCATTTTACTATGAAATATAACCAACCAGAGGAAAAAATTCGAAAGATAAAATAAAAATAATCTTGCTTGCGTGAATGGTATTAAAACAATGCAAACACTCTCATTTTTAGCTATGAACCCGGAACCACATCTCAAATCTAAAAACGCTCGGGATGTACATGGTAAATCGACTATATCGAATCGAATGAATTCAAGATCACGAAAATCGGTCAATTCGTTACCGAGTTATGGCCGGTCACACACACACAGAAACGGAATTTAAATGCTTTCACCCCTGCAACACACAATCTCCACTACGTTACATTATGCTCTGAAAATTGCAAAATTGCCAACTCGGAAAATACACTCTTCTCTAAAATCACTTGATTTTTCAAATCAATTTTGATCAACTTTTCGTTTTAGTCATCATTTGCTATACAAATTAGTTCCCTCAAGAAAATAATTTTTTGACGATGGATTGAGTTATAAATACCAATTCTTTACTACGAACAAAATGACAGAGGCCCTTTTTAGTGTTTTCATTCTCATTGGACCCAAACGGAAACAGCGCCCAATACTGATTGATTTTGGAGGTTTAATGAACATTTAAAGTGTTATAAATAGTATGCAGTATCTCGTTGTGATGGTTCCCAAACGCAGCTGGCTGGCTTAATACATCAGGAAAGATTGTGCTACAATAGACAAACTTGTCCCCCGTATAAGATGGCCGGTAAACAACGAAAATGCCTAATTAACCGATCGATTAATTGATGTGCGTCAAGGTCCAGCTGAACACAAAACTATTAGGAAAGGTATCGCATAGCGGACAATTATAAATCACTGTGGCTTCATCCAAACCGTGACATATACATAACAGACTGTCGTCATGCTTAGTTATAGCATTTCAAACGGTAATCAATGTATAACTGCAGCAATGGCACTTCGGAATCATATTTGGTTTTACCAAGAATAATAATATGAAGCATCAAATGCTGATATTGTATATGTAACAACGGAATAAACGGAACTTGTGCTATGGCTAGACTGTTGCTAGTATTCCGCTAAGACATGGCCTCTCTCGAAAGAACAGCGAACCTGAAGCGGTAAATACATGAATAATCGTTAGCAAAGATGCACCTGCTCAGAAGAGAAAGCAAAAATATCGTGGATTGGATCGTATGGATAGGGTGGTGGAATGAAGAGATAGCTGGGCCTGTGGGCCGACCCTAGGGGATAGCCACCCTTACCTACTATGGTTACCTGTGTTAGGTGCACCAAATTGGCAGGTTGGTTTAAAAGCACAGACGTTTATATTACAATCGCGAACGTGTGTCCATAACTAAAATATGTTAAAATAATAATGTAAAAATCTTAATCAAATTTTAACTGGACATCCGGTAGCCGAATACAGGATATCGATAAATCCGTATGTTTGGTTCGACACGATATCGTTGGACCATCGACGCAAGAGTATTTTTGTGAAAATTGAAAGTCAACACTTCAATATTAACATTTCCTAGTTAAAGGTGTTCGCGAACGTCACAAATTTTTTGCTCGATAAATGTGTGCGTTTGCCTTTTCACATAAAATCCTGTTCGCGAACATTGATGTGGTAATATAATACGGGGTAGCAAACACTGATCCCGTACTTCAATTAAATTAATCATGAGTAAAATGTCGAAAATGTCAATAGTAAGGCAAAGAAAAATTTTTACTCATGAAACCCAAAACGTTCGCGAACATTATATTCATACGTTCATTGTTTTAATACTTGTTTTTTCAGCATATATATTAAACTCTAGACGTTGGCGAATGTCACACTTGAACGGGCATGCTTTATAAACCAGTATCATAGTTCAGTCATAGCACTCATTCCCGAAATTATCAATTCAGTTATTGTGCAAATGGCGTTAGCGAACGTTTTGAATATAATTAAACAGCAGATTATTAATTCCCGAACAAGATTATAAAACGGAATAATGCCGTGTTACGTTCGATAACAAAATCGAAAATTCACGACTTTAACCTTTAGTCGAGAAGTAAGGTGTTCGCTCACACTTCAGAAGCAATCAACAAGCAGTCTATATCTTGTTCATTTAGGTTTTGGATGCAGCACCTAAAAGCCTCATTTTTTGTTTCATATAATTTTATGGATTTCGTGCTCACTGAACAAGCGATTGCCCATCGCTAATTTCAAAACAGGATGGAAGGCGATACAGCTTAGGTTTACTCATGCATGAGTTCCGTTAGACCCATTTAGCGCATTAACACCAGACGCGACATTTTACGTATTTGGAAAGATCATTTCTGTTTCCGGAATTCATAATGTAGTTTTCTAAGTTTCCTTTAAGAAGGAAAGAAGCATTACTGCATTTTAAACTAAGCTTTTTATATGCCTCGTAATTATATTTCTCAATACCTTGTTTCTATAGCTTTGTTTTTTGTTTAATAAGATTTTCGATAAAACGGTGATATTTTGTACCACGAGATTTACCCTGGAGATTAATTTTCAGAACGAACAACTCACAAGCATAATTTAAAACATCACAAAATATTTTTCATCAAAGCAAATATTGTTGGTTGGGCCACCGATTGGGCCAGGAGCTTAAATACAAAACAGCAATTCCGATTCTGCAGAGTTCACGCATCGTGTTATTACAACATGTAAACGCATGCTAAACTGATTTTTACAAATTAGCAATATGAGCATGAAAATTCTTATAGAGTCTACTGTTGATAAGTGATTTAGTTATAAGTTACCGATATAGTTGATATAAGGCACTCATATAAATAATTAAAACATAAAATTAATTTGACATGAAATTCGAACTCCTAAAATCCATTCACAATTTTTGGAAAAAATAATAAAATGAAAATGTTCATAACGTTTGTACTACACCAACGTCAGACACTGCTGCAGAAAGATTTCCAGCTCAAATTCGTAGCCTCCACGATGTAAACGGTTGTGATGAAAAAACAATTCAGTAAGGCGATCACAGCCTATATGGCTGTATCTGTGTAATGTTAAATCTCGAATAAATATAAAGATTAAATATTTGAGACGGAAACCTTGAATATAATTAATAAGAAGCAATCTACATATACCTTATTTGTATTAATTATAATGTATAGTCGCTATAAATGTTTTAAAGACAAAATAGATTTAATTTCAAATGCAAATTTTAACGCATACTTTTCGTTTCAAAACTATATCTCTGGTGAGTCTCTGAATGCGCTAAGGTAGCACCTCCTAAACTGGATTTCATTAATCTTTGGCGATGATACATATGTGGGCGCCCTAATGCGCCTTCGGTACGCCCCTGAATATTTATGCATATCCCAGAATATAAATATAGGTGTATACAATTCACCTCTATTTCACCAACACGGGATACTTTTGATATTCAGGATTTGTATTAGAGCAGGATATCGACTGTTTGACTCCGCCGAGTTAGTTAAGCTACGTCCGCGAATGTCCAGACGTCTCTAGGCAACGAATGATTATCCATGTTACCTTTTCCGTGCAGGCGGTGCTACAGCCAAGTCCACATATATTGCGCATTTTGCATGTTTCCCAAATATCGTTGAGCATTTGTACAAATTTAATATCAATCCCGCAGCTATGTAGAAAAGAAGGGTTACCTATTTTTGTAGCAAAGATGTAGTCTCCTAGTTGTGCCTTTTACTACTTTAGTTTTAGATACCCCATGTATTTCATAAAACCTTTCAATGGTAGTTAGCTAGCGACGCTGTCATTTTTAGAAGATGTCAACGATAAGGTGTCTTCTTTGTAGTTCTATTGACGACATGTGGTATACCATCTTACCAGAGCGCACAGGTTCAAGATACAAATATCGAAATTAAAAAAACTAGCAACACAGTGGAAATGGTACACCGCATTGGCTACGTACAGATTGCATTACTGTTGCTGAGAGTGTGTGACACACCGTAAACAAAAATGTACCAGATAAGAATGTGTCGCATACCCTCAGGACCTGAGTTACGGTATAATCAATAACCCTGACTGGCTATACGGTAGGGCTACAAATACAGTAAAATAAAAGTTCAAAAATTGGGAACATTATAACGCGAACACAGGATAGGATTCAGTTGAGCAAGCTGAACAACGAAATTCATTTTCACGTAGTATCGTTACTACACCGGAGAAACGTTGAGTCAAATTTTGAGTATCGAGTCGGTGCGTTTTAACCCTAAGCTTGTGTTAAAATTGATTAAATTCAGTCAGGTTTTGCCTTAAAAGTTGACTCAAATTCAGTCAATTTTAACTCCGTGTCAGGGTTAAAAGAGGACCGATTTAATACTCAAAACTTGACTGAACATTTTTGTAGTGTACTAATGCCACTTCTACTACCAAAGAATTTCGGGTGAATTTTGCTTGTACATTTTATGCAAAAATTTATGTTAAAGATTGAAGTTACATATTTATACTATACATCGTGAATGCTATTATTTTTTACAGTTGAATGTAAATCTTAATGTGAATACACATATTGCTATGATTTAAAATAAACTGTGTGAAAATAGCAAACTCAGCGCTACGGGCATATAATTCGTCGGCCAGCTGACATCGTTACTCTGTCCAATAATCTCCCAGGCCGCAGAGAAAGAGGGTGACCTCCTCTCACATGAAAATACACTGTCGACCAGGATACGCAATAGGCGGCCTCAGGCAGGACATGGTGCTAGACACGGCAATAGGGGATTAGTGGATAAGACCAACCCAAACGTGATAGTGTCAGCGTACTCTAAAGGTGAGCTTGGTGAGCAAATAGACGCAGCACCATTCTCGGTTTGGTAGGAAATATTTTCATAATTTCATATATATACAGTGAACAAAAACACAAACACAAATAGATAAAATTTTGTTTTAATGCTCAATAATTTCTAAGCACGATTAAAAAAGTTATTGTTTATTGTGATAAAATCGCAATAATTAATAAATGGTGCCACTCAAAAATATGCTAAGAGGTATCGTTGTAATTTGTTCTGAATCATGACTACTTCCTGCAATATTTGTCGTTCGCATTTGAATCATTCGTGTTTGATTCGGATTTGCAGTGTAGACATGTTGGATTGGACCGCTTTGGAGTCGCTCCGTTGCATTGCCGTGAAGCGAAGGGACTTACACTTATTAGTGTACGTTCGTCGCACAACCACGATTCTTCTTATGGTATCTACAGTCACATTGCGAATTTTTCCGTCGCTGTAATATTGTAAAATTGTATTACTAATTCTCCAATTTTTATATAATTTCTTATCGCAATACGGGGCTAAATAACACTTTGAAGATGTTTACTAAGAATAACATGTGGAGCAATCCTCGTTATAATGGGTTGTATCTAAAGTTAACATTCGCGAAATGAAGATGGAAGGGAATTAATAAATAAATCTTTGTCAAAATGTGGATTAGCACGCTCCTCAGACTAAGTAGAAAACTCTTTCTAGTGTTTCTCCAAATCTCGCGATTATTTTAATTCCTAAATCCGCTGATTTGTTTATAGTTTATATTTATACAAGCTTAAAACTTCATTTGCAATCGTTACCGATGTAAAACGGCGAACAGGTAGTTATTGCAACTTCACAATTTTGTGGAGTTATAGATATATAACCTGCCGGGTCGTGGTCTACTTTGAAATACTATATCACAATAGCAGCAAGCGCTTTAAATATAATTTATCGAATTAGAAAGAAAGATAAAGTTTGAATGCCCATTTTCGTCGACAGATAATGTTAATTAAAAATAATTAAAATTTCAACTGGTATTCGTCATATGAAATCTTGTAATTACATTACTACTAAGTAAATACAACTGCCACTTCAATTCTTTTATTGAATAATCTCAAATCCGGCAAAATTTTGCGGTATTCCATATTATTATGCTTAATACGATATCATGTGGAGTAGATCTATAGTTTATTACAATGTTGAAAAAACAAACACAGTTGCGATTTTATTTCTGTTAACCAGAACTATACACATAGATATAGAAATTGATCCTTGGTATCCAAGCTCCCTCGACACACACGTCACACATGTAGTAATCCATTGCGTAAAGTTTCCTAAAACACTAATTAGGCAATCGAATATTTTTAATACTTTGGATCTACACATTACATGTACGACGTCCAATATCCCTGGGCTATAGCGGAGTCCGCGATGTGCTTTCAGCATCCGCCACGGGGGGTGCTTGTGGCCAGCATATTGCCGGGGTTGGGGATGAAATAGATCGTCAGGAGCGATAAAGATTTAAATTTTTAGGACTCACAATTTTCCAATCGCTTGGTTACAACGTTATATTCAATAAAAGCTAAATATTTAGTTGGATTAAATGTTTTAGACACAAAAACCAGCAGCGAACTATAACAACATTAAATGCATATCAAACAAAAGTGTTAATTAGAATGCTAAAAATTATTTCTAAGCAGATTCGATTACTTGCAATGTAATAACCATCACCAATAAAAACACGGTTTTAAATCGCTGCTAAATGTATTTTTAGGAGTTTGATTGGCTCGCCACACAATCTAATTAGCCAGTTGAGGTTAGAATCTATACGGACTGATAATTGTCCTAGACCATTGGTAATTTCAGTAAATCTGGTCCAGTTTTAAGCATTTGTGCATAAAATGCTTCAAACAGGAAGTTAGCACGGCAGAATTTACCATTAATCGATATTTTGCTCTAATTAATGTTATACATTACAATTTTATGCAAATTTTATTCTGGAGAACATAAAAGCCCAGAAAATTTATCAAGCTCTAAAAGCTTTTTAAAGAATCAGCACGTAACACTGTACTTATGTCGTAAAGTTAGACATTAAAATAAATCAAGTTTTGTTGTATTAAAAGTACAGTCAGCTTGACAATCCAGACTGATATAATTGTGTTTTCTGAATGAAAATAGGCAGGGCAGCAATCTCCTTCGCAATGTAAGCACATTAACCGAAATATATTTCGCAAGGAAATCCACTAAATGCTCGCTCTGCGCCGGCGAGATACCAGTAAACACATGTCGATCAGACAACACTGACATTGGCATGGCTACTCTGTGTATGATCCCAGTTACCACGACAACAAGCATTTGTGTGATATTCTGCAGTTAAATAATATACAGGAACTGTCTCAGTCTAAGGATCCACGTTTCTTGCTATCATATGACCACAAATTAACAAAAACTAAATATATACAATAAATTCGGTATCGAAAGTGATTAATTGCATTAGCCAAACGCTTTCGAAAGCATATAACGTAACTATAAAATGAATTACATTCTTGGTTTTTTGGGTCCAAAATGGAGTTTAAATGGGCCCACTAGACACAGACCGGCAATATTTCCGGAACAGCTCTAGATATATGGCTCCTGTCGATTCATTTTGTTGAGAAATTCACCCTCTGTGTAGCTACAATTGGCGTGGTGCTATTGTCATTACTTACGCTGCAAGGTTGACTCAATACGGGTTTTGAATTTGGCCGTAAGAACGAAAATATAACCAAACGGTTATATCTCCGGAACCGCTCGATCTATATGGGTGTTATTGGTCTCATTTTGTAGAGGAATCATCCACTATGCACTTGCACATTGTACAACACACGGTGTACGCATACGCAATAATGGGTTGTATCTCCTCAAATATTCTAGCTACATGGCTATATAAAAGTCATTTCGTAAATTTGACGCTCAAATTTGTATACTGCTAACGAGGGACATAAGATTTAGCCAATAAATAAAGCTTTGACTGTCCAATATCCACGTTTTTGTGCTCCACGCTCTAAACGCAAAATCCTTTCCGTAAAATTGTGGCATTTATTTCGAGAATTTAGAAAACTTGGGAGGTACAGAACGGATTATAAACCCATTGCTAAAAAATGTTCCATGCCTTTGAACGTGCTGCCGGAAAATATCGGCTACCTGCCGCCATACATGGCAGAATTGTCACTACTTCTGAGCTTTAGCCAAATATGAATAGTAAAAATAGATAAATTGCGATAGAGTCATTAGCACAGCTGGGAACATGTGATGTATAAAACAAATGACCAATGTAACACTGAAAGCCACAGAGTAATGCATGCCATACCGTTCTCGATATACTAATCCTAAGCCTTAGTCATAGCCTAACCTTAGGTCCTTATATGAGACATGCAATAAACCTAAGTCGGGGGCTCCGAACACCCAGCTCTAACCTGTTCTTTTTCCTAACTACATAACGCATTGCCCCTAAGGGTTACCTGGGCCAAACAAATTATGATAGAAAAGAAAATATGAAAATCAATTGTTATCAACAACAGTGCATAAATCGAAGAGTAAAACACTTCTCTGCACTCTAATGTTTGTCCATGTGTTATAGCACGGGTTTTTTCGGCCTACCACCCCTCCTTTTTGGGGGATGGTCATGCACAATCGCCGACCTTTTGTGGGGTAGTAGGTCGGACACTCCCCTCATTTTGTGGAGAGGTAGGTCGGACCCCAGTGTTGAGGGGGGACGGTTGAACCAGTAGCTGCTTATAAACCGACCCGCCTTAAAACTGGGGGCCCGAGCTGCCCCCCTCCCCCACAGCCCCACAAAATGATGGGGGTCTGAGCCACCCCCGTGGCATATTTATCTCTTATCTGAATCGATATATTAATGTATCCTAATTGTAACTCACTTGGTAAGTCTTTGTGCCTGCTGAGACGCGTTGTTGAAACGGGTTATCCATGTTCTGGGATTAGGTAGAAATGCGTTTTAAAATGGGCCCATGAAACTCGAAATTCACAAAACGAATATATCTTTATAACCAATAGAGTTACACTGCATGATATTGGGCTCATCCATGACGCAAGGAAAGATCTGTACAACTGCGTCGCAATGCTAACAAAGCCAACAGGTGCACCAAGGATAGGTACAATGGTTTTTAAAACAGCACATTAAACCAAAATACGCGAAAACTACCATATCTCCGTAACACATAGAAATATATTGTGGTTTGGCTTTATACTGCAGAGTGACTAAGGCTCTATGTAGCTGCGTATCATGCGTTGTCACAGCAGTTACAGTTATATATGTTCTAGACTAATGTACATAGGTGATCAAATGAGCCGCGCGAAGCAAACATGTTGAATTGTATATAACGCTCATCAGTCAATAACTTAGCTACGATAAGTTATTACTTAAGAAATGGAGTTACTGGTTTATTGAAAAGAAGCGAGTGAAGCGAGTGGAGTTTCCACATAGGGCTCTAGGGGAGCAAACGTGAAAATTTCTTTTTCTGTCTATCGGCGGTACTCATTACTCATCTTCGAGTTGATGGACTTTGATAAAAGTTTTTTGTTCAACAGTAAAAGTGATGACGATGTTCGCTTTAGTTGAACGCGAACTACTTTGATCCCATTTCCATATCAAAATAGCAAAAACAAGTTTTTAAGGATTGTTTATCGAACTTAGCAATATGGCATAAATGTCAAATGTACGCTGCCTTAGTGGTAGATCGTTTCGGCGGAGCGGGGACATGTCAGGGTTAAATTTCTGAAATTTTCATGAGCATATAATGTTCTCCGATTTCTTTAAATTTTCCCAATTTTTGCCTATTTTATCCAATTTCTGTTAAGTGTTTCATCAATTGTTGCTAAATTTGTGCCAATTTTTGACAATTTTTTGCAATTTTTGTCAATTTTCTCAAACTCTTCTGCGAGCCGAAGGTAATCAAATTCATAGGTAGGTTCGAACCCTTCAGGAGTACATTTGGCTTGAGGGGCTCGGGTGCGACGCCTAGCGAGTAAACCCCCCACCACCCGTATCGACATCTATGCCATACGGGTACCAGTGTTTCGCAATGCATATGTCGCGATACAGGCTTCGCATAGAAATCCAGAGACCACGACGCAAAGAGATATACAGCTTTGTTTTGTTATCTAGAATAAAACTTGGCTCTATTATATTTTTAATAAAACTTCGAGAGTTTTACAGTCGACGAAGTTGATTTTTTAATATTGTCTGTTTTCATTAGTTTGGTTACGTAGAACCCATC
Organism: Trileptium ribeirensis; assembly: GCA_030248225.1. NCBI lineage: Eukaryota > Metazoa > Nematoda > Enoplea > Enoplida > Thoracostomopsidae > Trileptium > Trileptium ribeirensis. The sequence continues at coordinate 3,968 of JASANE010004397.1, read as the reverse complement.
CCTTATTAAAACTGAGCGACCGAAGTAAGCGGATTTTACACTAATTGCGCAAGGGGAAAAATTGTGAAAATTTCTTTTTTTTGTATGTCGAAATGGCTCGTAATTATTTTGACAAAATTTTTTGTTCGATAGCAGAAACGATAAGAAGCGCCCTTTAGTCAAACTCAAAGACCTGCGACGCCATCTTATGGGTTAAAATGGAAAAATCAGGTTTTTAAAAGTTTTTTGAAAGCCTGGCCTTACGGATACCAGTAATTCGCAGCCTGTATCTTGCGACAGAAACTTCGCATCGAAAAACGCAGACCACCAGAATCAGCTCATCGAAATCTGTAACTTTGATGAAAAATAACTTTTTTGCGGTACCACTCCCTGGGCCGCTGTGGACCCGAATACGGTTTGTGGACCTTTTCCCAGAAATATCGAAATTTGGCATGTTATTGCGTATTATTACTTTACGACTAGCGTGTATTATGTTAAAAAGCATGCTTAATATGGTTGTTTTATTTATAATCCATGTTAGCTATATCATAGCTTTTCAGTGTATTAAGGATTTTCCGGTACACGAATCTGTTTTACAAACTATACTCAGGCTTCATTTGATAGGCTCTGTATTCAATGCAGGGCTTCAAGAATGGTCTATATATAGGGTTTTCGTTAAGCTAGCTACGATGGTATAGTTATCTAGAAGAATAGTTTATGTTCTTTCATAGATTTTCAATAGGTTTACTGTCAATGAATGCTGTTTGCAGAATATAGCCTGTGCTTAGTTGTTTGATAATGTTTTATATAGTTTGATTATGTCTTACGTACAGGGTGTCAAAAATGTTTTTGTATAGGTATTTTGTCACGATGAATGCGATGGTTTAGTAATCCAGCGTCCAGCAAGAATATTTCATGTCTCTTTAGAGGGTTTAAATGCATTTGAAGTCAATGAACTGAATTTCCAGAATAATATATTATGTACAAGGTGTCAAGAATGCTGTTGTATATTTTTTCACTGGATACAAAGGTTTGGCTATCCAGAGACCATGGCGCGTTTTCAGTTGCTTTCTATGAATCTAGGATAGATGAGGTTTTACGGTTTTCATTGGGTTCAGGGTTACAGTGGTTTTGCTTTACAATTTACAGGGGCCATAGAGTGCATATGCATCAAACATATATGCCTCAAACGCAAACCCTGCACTGTTGGTACATAAAATAACCACTTATTTATAGATAACACCACTCTCTTCTCGATTTATACACGCACCTGAGTTATTCTTTTGCATGTCACATCATGATCGCAAATGCGACGAAAGCCAGAAATCATGATTTTCCATTAACTACGCGTACACGACTTTCCATACAGCATCGTGTAGGCGCTGTTCGTTGTCACCATTTTGCGATTTAGCATCGCACTTTGCTAAACGCGCACAAGTAAAACGCGATAACCAATTGCGTTTTTCTCGTACACTTTAATACACAACTAGACCGCGAAGATGGATGCCCAATTCTACATGTCATTTGATGAACACGGACAAACGTTCGAACTAGCGAAATGTAAGCGTGCGCTAATTCCATTCGTACATTACCAAGCCTATATTCTGGTTTATGGTTTACAAAAATGAAAATAACAATGGAAGAAATGTGAACGCTAATTTTTGCACCATTCAGTTCGTGATTTTAACAAAATAAAACCATAGTGTGATCACGCATTATTGTCGACGGACCCGATTATCAGAACATTAGCCTGTTTTCAGTTGTTTCGTTATTTATTGATTTCACAAGATCATGAACGGTGTTAAGAATGTAGTCAATATAACAGTCATACAGGTATGAGAATCCAGTCTGACTGTATCTTGCCTTCTCAGGGCTTCCAATCAACAAAAAGCCTGTTAAATCTATTAAACATAATTATAACCACTGATGAACCACACTCTGACCTTTTTACCAGCGATTGCGAGACACTGTTGTAATTACTCTTTCATAATTCATTCCTGCACTTAGTTCTTATATTTTGCAGTTAAAGCACGTTGAAGTATTTTAATTACTTTTACTGGAGATTAGATTTCGGACGGTTTCCTCATTATACGATTGCAGGAGGCACCTAATCGGTTGTTGAATATTAGGAGTTTTTCCTGCAAGAAAATTTATGCAATAGTCGTGTTGGTTGTTACAAATATTATGGTTGGAACTATCGTTATAAGAATTGTCCATAGGCAACAGCCAATAAACATACGATTTAACCAGCTGTATTTCTACAAACTGCATAATAACAGTTAAGACTGTTAAAAGTTATTAACTACTATTAACAGTTAATGAGAGTTTAGGCTATTGTAACAGTTAAGGCTTGTTACAATGTTAGTGCACTGGTAATGTTGTACATTCTGTAATTACCTTGTTTTTACTATAGTATATGTATGAACAGTACCAATAAGACCAAACTGTTTATAAAGTAGGTTTAATAGACCAAATTTGCATCATATAAATCTAATTAGCAGGAAAGGCATACTTACGAGCCCACTAAAATTTGTAACAGTGAGCTAAACTAGTGTCATAAAATCTGTATAGCATGCCTCACTGCTGTTTCACTTGTACATTAGAAAAGACAATTGTTACAAAAATATACCGTACTACCGTTACTTGCAAAACAATTTGTACTATAGTCATACTGGCTGTTACAAATTATGTTTTTAACATGCTGCTATGTACTAAACTATTGTTAAAAATTTAATATGCAAATATAATTATTTGTAACTGAACTGGGTAACAAGTTGCTCAACCTACAAACTGTATTACTAAATAAGTTAAAAAGCGAGGAAAAGGAGTGATTATGACAACTTTGCCTTAGGATTTTTGATTGGAATTCAGTCCCTAGCCCATTTAAAATTCCAACAATTATGCGCAGGCATTACTTCAATGGCAACTTAACTAGAAAAACTTTATTTTCATTTTTGACCACAAACACGAGAACTTTTGAAAAACTATTTATCACAAATTTTAAGAAAATTTAATTTGAAGACTAATTTTTACGTTGTCAGTACCCAAATCTTGTCATTTTGAATGAAAATTATTAGTTTCATCATATTTAGCCACAATGAAATTTATACACATTTTGATGACCTACATACATCAATATTCAAAAGTGGACAAACATTGTTTAGAATTATGTCTTGGCTGTACAAACTTAGAAGTTATCATTCACTGGCTTAAATATTAATTATTGGTGTTTAATGCGTTATTATTGACACTGAACATGTGTGGACTTAGGCCTATTTCGCTTATGCAGATGCCAGTGGTGCCCAGCTTGGCTAGCTTGAACTAGCTATTGCAACATTCCAGCTGCGCCTGGCCTTGTAAATATGTTAGCTGTGAACCGAGATAGCTTATAAACTTGTCACAAGGGTCGTCCTACGTTTATGCTCAGTAGGAGCGCAAAATGATTTGACATATAGCTACTACTTTAGCTTACTGGGTTAATTTAAGCGTATTGCCAAAATGTACAAATCAAGATCAATTAACGGTTTATCAAGATCCTATGCTGCAGTTTCCTTATAGAGTCAATAACACCGTTAATGCTGGATGCAATGTTGATGTGAATATTGCGATACTTGTTTTTAATAACCAATTGTACAGTTGCATTGGTATAAAGTATAATGAAAATATGTTTCTTGGTTATGAGGTTGCCAAGCAGCTTAACAGTGCTTGGTAAATGACAGAAACAATGATTAAGATGGAAAATATTACGAAGAGAGGCCCTGGTTTAGGCATGGTCAAACCAGCGGAAGGACAATTACATATGAAAGATAATGCATGATGGAGGTCCAGAATGGGACAGCCGGTCCGGCTTTTGCCCACACGGAAGAGCCAGCTGGCTCACTCGAGGGGGAGGAGTGTGTAGCGCTAGGGTATGGGTGCTGGGGGTCGCGTCCACCTTTCGCTGCCTATGCTTTCCGGTGAGCAGATACGTAACTGAACGAAAAACACAC
>JASANE010004393.1:0-45224 GCA_030248225.1 Trileptium ribeirensis | reverse complement strand
GTGGCACGTTTCACTTAAGAAAATACATAACCTAGAGGTTATTACGTGATAAGACGCTACTGCATCGTATTGAGAGCTTAGCTGTATAGCCTGTATAGCAAAAGCAGATTAAATTCATTACTGTTTTAACTGAGAACTTGGAAGCCTTAACGTAAAAAATTGCGCTATTACCTATTTTCTATATTGGTTCTCACCACCAAGTAGCATATATCAAGGTTGGTTCTACAATTTAAGTCATGTCTATTCTAATTAATACACGACCCAAGCGCCTCTGTATCACGTCTTTTTTTCGTAAAGACTTGATTTTTCAAAACCTGTAATATTTTGTGTGAATTTCTTTGCACTTCTCTACGGATGCAAAATAAAATTGAAATTGAATTGGAAAGTACTTGACTACCCATTTGTACTATTCGGAGATTCTTAGTGAGGTTGTCTCCAGACACACTTACTGTAAATAAAAACAATTTTGCTTTGAAGTTTGCCAATTTCACGTTAGGTGATGTGACTTTTTGGTGTAGTCAAGCGATACTGAATGTCAAACTCCATACGCGCTTCAGACCAATAATTGGTTAAAAATAAATTATATCTAATCGGATATATCCATAACGATGTATCGTAATATTAGCCTAAAACCATTCTGTTATCAGTATATGCTTTTGAAGATTGTGCAATTTTAAAAGCTTGTAGTCATAAATGCTATCAAAAAGTATTAAAATACAGTAATATATTCAAATATAGATATATAAATAAATATATAAATTTATATAAATTTAGTAAAATACAATGGTACTTTCATTTTAGATAATTTTCTAGAACTCAATTAACTGTATCATAGAATTGTATGAGCGCGATGTTTTCTTCAAAACGGTAAAATTATTTCGTCTTGGTTTTTTTTTAATTTTTAATCTTTGTCCTAAAAACTGACATTTATAATTTTGGTTCTAGAAAGACAAGTGCCTACAATAATTGCAGTGAAGGGTTGTCTCAATAAGGTTGTACTTCACGATTGTCTCACTGAAGCATTGTCTCACTGAGCAGTTGTCTCAATAGGGTTGTGCTTCTGGGTTGTCTCAACACTCAACAATGCTGCGTTCACTGTTTGTGCTGAAATGCTCCATGTGTTACTTAATTTTGCTTGACACAAATTTCTTGTGCATTAAAAATATTAAAAATTTTAAAGTTGAAGTTGCTTCAAGTATATACAATCATCAATATTAAGGCGATCTCTCCGAACACAAGTTTTTCATAACTTCGCATGCCATGGTGAGCTTTTGTAGCAAAACCGTTCAGGTTAAATAAAAATTTACAATAAACACATTTTTATTATATTCGCCTATAATATTTTAGTGCAGGCAATTTGGCTGTGACTAAACAATCGGTGCACTGTTTATCGGCATTTTTACTATAAAGTTCTTTCAATATGAGCACACTCTACTGGGTTCACATATATATCATTAAACAAACAATATCAATATGGCATAAACCCAGAATGGCTTGTCATTTTGCATGAACCGATCATGACCCTATTAGACTGGTCCTTGTTAGTCATTTTTTAAAATAAATTGCTTATATTAGCCTATTCAAATACGTTGGCAGTTGTTTTAAATTCAAAAATACTGAGTTAATATTATTAGCCAGGAGTGTATAAAATTGAGGGAAGCATATTTTATGCTATTGGAGCATCACAGAGCCGCAATCTCCAAACGCCAAACCTGAATACAGCGAACTGGCTCTCAAACACTAACAATAGCAGTAGCTGTAAGTGGCAATAAACGTATCGCCTAAAATCTAATCACAAGTATCGACGGAATTGTGGATTTGTATGATTAGAATGTGAAACCTGGACAAAAAACAAAGCTAATAATTACTACTCGAAGAACCATCAGCATTTCCTCAACCACATTTTGATGACTGCTGCTGTTTTTGTTGCTGCTTTGAGGAGATCATAGCTCTTCTTACCGACACAGTCGGCGGCCAATAAAAACATCGGTATTAAGCGTTGAGGTTGGAGCGTTGAGAAAATATGTAGAGCTTATATAATTACAATCGAGAACCATCATCACCATCCACAAACTACAATCACACCACCATCACCATTTCTGACGTTTTTTAATGCATTTAGTTGATCGTGCTTGAAAATGGGTCAATAAATTTAATACGTCACCCAAGCTGACCCGTAGGATGGTAGTCTACGACCAGTTTGATCCGTGACCGGCTAGGTAAAAACATGGATGTCCTGACCTGCATTCACACGGATTTCAAACCTCCACAATCTGTGTCACCAAATTACTTAAGGTCATGAACATCACCACACAGGGCAATGGAAAAATAATGTTTATTGAAAACTGGATATTCCTAAGAAACACGTAACATGCATGAATCATGGAAACCCGTAAGCCCAATAATTGCCGATTACACTTATTTGGCATCGCAGTAGGTGCATAGCCCTATGCAGATATGCTACTGTATATCGATTGTGTTTGACAGTTTAATTTGAAACAATGCACTATACAAAATACTCGGTGTTATATATATATATGGAATACTTGGACTATAACAAATTGTGCATTTGCACTTTCGATAAACTGGCGGTGCCATATCTGTTTTTGCACATTTCATGAGCAAGTACGAGTACTTGCCATACCACCGTTAGGAGAACGATACATATTAGAGCAACTACGTAATGTCTATGTGAACCATGTTGTGCCGTCATTCATGTTGATGCATCGGTGGAAGCCAATGTGTATAGTGCGTGAGCCACATCAAATATATTGCCCTAAATGCGCAGCTAGGCACCGCCACGTAACCAGACTTCTATTTTATGGGTGAGCAATCCAAATTCAGAGAGGACACGACAATTTCAGGTTTGCAAAAATATTTCATATATATAAATTGTTCCATTACGTAATATTTTCACAGCGTTTGGAAGAGTAAAAAGCCTAGACAAAATATCTGCATTACATTTGATAACCAGAGGAAATAGATTGAATTTCTCATAGTTGAAGTGCGTGGTTACAAGTAAAAATCTACTCCGGAGTTTCTGAAATTGATACTTTTAAGTTTTTTCTCATAGAGTGGTCCGCCCGCGCACCATCTGTCTACGTCGATGGTTAGGAACCAATATCATAACAATCAAGTACTCGTGGTTTTCCTTCTGATATTTCCACAAGTCTTATCTGCTACGTAGCACGGAGTAATAATAGTTAATTTAGCATTTCGGCATCGACAAAATACAAATTTTGTCATACTTTGCTTGCGACCAGACGGCAAACTACTGTTGATGAACCTGAGTAACAATGCTAAGATTCCTGGCTACGCTATACTAGAAACATCGATATAAGACAATTACGGCTAAACCTGAAACTTATAAAATATGGGCGATAAACATAAGTAATCTAAAAGTTTTACCTCCATTACAAAATAATGAACTAAATAGTGTTTTGTTTACCGTGCCAGCCGATTCAAGACAAGTCAGTCAACAAAATATGGTATATAATCCTAAGATTTGGAGAGACGCTGTGATCCGGAATGACCTGGGGCGGGTCACGCGGGTCAATCGCTTGACCTGTCATTCGCGATGATTTGCCGGAAATCATCAAATCGTTTACCAGTGACTCGGGGTTCACAGTTTCAACCCTGTTTTTGATGTTCTAGGGAGTTCATAGCTCTTCGAACCAAAAAAACAGCTAGCCAGTAAGTCGGCCAGAATCTAAAAACAAGCCTTTAGAGCCGTCTCAAAGCCATTGGATGATAAAACAGCAGTCCATTCGAGTATTAATGATAATAGTTATAGCAAAGCACCCTTCGGTAGACAGAATCAATGTGTAAAGGCGATGATGTTTGTTTGCTTGCTTGGTTGGTTCTTTATAATGATTATTTTTCGCTTTCTACACCGGCAGCGTAGTTCAATGGATTTAGTTAGTTGTTCGACAGCGAAACGGGATTCAAAACCCGGTTTGTGAATGATTTTAATATCATTTAGTACAAATGTAGTCCTCAAACCTGCTTCGATAACCTTACCATGATGTAACACATATATTTTTCGATATTTGTCTATATATAATATATCTATTATATATAAAATATATTCATTTATAAATTATATATCTAATAGGTTGAAAACCTCAATCTGGTTGGTTTTATTTCGTAGTGAAATGATAAATGGCGATGCCTCTTTTTTGTTTTTCGATTAAGGCTCTTGTTCTGAAGTTATGGGGTTTGATGTATGGCACCCTTGTGGCCCTCGGCCCAAAATTAGAAAATTCGTTCTGACGCTCTGGAATGCTGAAAAGTTTCAGTTGGGGGGTTATCTCGCATGGAAAACTCATTGCTGGGGTTTTCATGAAATATGTAGTGTGATTGAACTTGTGCTGTAATGTGTTATATCCTAAATAGCACACTTTCTACGTATGCTATCGAAAGATGCATTGACTGTGCACGCAAAAGGCGTTGGTGTACACGACGCCCTGCAATCTCGATAGAGTTACATACATAAGCGGTTTGATGTGCCGTGGAATGCTGGAAATTCTAATGGCGTAGAACTGTCTCAGTCACAATACTATTTCAGTCCCATACGTATTTCTTTGTTTTCTATTAGAGTTGCTGGCGCGCAAATAAGTTGACAAATATTGTAGACACAGGTGTCAAAGATCCGTCTGCCTATGGGGGTCAGATGGTCACTTGAGGGGGGGGGGTAGATTTCTAACATTTTCAGGACCTCAAAATTCCCCTTTTTGTGAGTTTGCAGTAAAACTATCCTAATGTCCTTTTTTTGTTCCAATTTTTCCCCCACTATACATACATATTTTTATCAATTTCAGCTCTATTTTATCAAATTTGGTGACAAATTCTTGAAATTTAGCTAACGAATTGTTTCATTGGGCTGCCCTCAAAGCGCTGTAACAAAATTCTGAAAATTCAGCTAACGAAATCGGCTTTTACCGTACTTGTCAGCATGAAACTCAAATTTGATGAATACGGTTCATTATGGGTCAATGAAAATTTCTCAATTCAGCTTACGGTTTCATTGAGACTTGCTGAAAGCGCTAAAGTCCTGAATTCAGCCAACGATGTCTTCATCAGATGGTCGAAGCACCAGAAATCGCAGCTCCCAGTGAAACGAACTGTCCACGAACCGCTTCAAGCGCAGCATGAATTCAGCTGAACGAGCGGTTCATCAGACTGCTCAAAGCGCTACAAGCTTCTTGATTCATGACCAACTGTTCATCACACCGCCGAAGCACGGCAAAATTCTTGAAATTCAGCCTAGCGAGTTCATTAGACTGCCCAAGCATCAACAGATTCTTAAATTTATGATAACGAAATGCTTCATTGAGCTGCCCAAGCGTCACAAATTCTAAAATTCAGCTAAAACGAATGGTTTCATTAAGCACTCGCTCCAAGCATGACAAAATTCTTGGATTTTTCAAGCTAACCAATGGTTTCATCAGACTGCCCATGCTATGACAAATTCTTAAATTTGAGCTGAACCAATGGTTTCATCAGGCTGTCAGCGTGACAAATTCCCAGTTTGCAGCCAACGAAACGGTCCATAAACTCTGCCAAGATGTCTCACTTCAGCCGAAGGTCAAGTCCGGTCTATTAGTACTGCCGAAGCGCGCAAAATCCGATCAGTGAACTGAAAAAATCGGTTCATCAGACTGCTGAGCGTGAACAAAGCTCAAATTCAGCTGGAATGAACGAAATCCATCGAGATTGCCCAAGCATGGACAAAATCCCAATCAGTGGAATGAATGGGTTCATCACACCGCCAATACGCAAATCTCAATCAAGCCAACCGAACGGTTTTATTATACACGAGCTAAATCCCAAAATTCAGCTGCAACGAATGAACGTTTATTAGATATGCTCGAGCGTGACAAGTTCTAAAATTTCAGCTAACGAATCGGTTTATTAGACTGCCCAAGCGCCCCTGACAAATTCATAAATTTAGCTAACGAATGGTTTATCAGACTGCTCAAGCGTGACAAATTCTTAAATTTAGTCAACCAAAATCATCAGACAAATGCTAAAATCCTGAACTTGAACTAACGAATGGTTTTATTAGACTGCCGCAAGCGTGACAAAATTCTAAAATTTAGCTAACGAATGGTTTTACTCAGGCCTGCCCAAGCGCTGCACAAATTCCGTCGAACATTTTTAGCCGAATGGTTTATTAAAAGCCCAAGCGTGACAAATTCTAAAATTAGCTAACGAATGGTTTATTGACTGCCCAAGCGTCCACTAAATTGTAGTACGCAATGTTTTATTAGACCTGCCCAAGCATGACAAATTCTTAAAATTAGCTAACGAATTGTTTATTGGGCTGCCAAGCGTGACAAATTCTAAAATTTAGCTAACGAATGGTTTATTAGACTGCCCAAGCATGACAAATTCTTAAATTTAGCTAACGAATTGTTTATTGGACTGCCCAAGCGTGACAAATTCTTAAATTTAGCTAACGAATGGTTTATTAGACCGGCCTCGGGCCGACGGTTATGCGAAAAATTGCATGAAAAATTAAAAAAATATATCTCAATAAAAACGAAAATTGCTCCTTGCAGTGGACAAATTCTTAAAATTTAGCTAACGAATGGTTTTATTAGACACCCCGGAAGCGTTACAAAAAATTTAAATTTTAGCTAACGAATTGTTTATTAGACTGCCCAAACGTTACAAATTCTAAAATTTAGCTAACGCAATGGTTTATTGACACTGCTAAGCGTGAATAAAATCCCCCAAATTTAGCGGAACGAATCGTTGATGAAAACCCAAGCGTGACAAATTCATAAATTCAGCTAACGAATGGTTTTATTTAGAAAAAATTACCCAAACATGACAAATTCTTAAATTTAGCTAACAACTACTTTATTAGATGCTGAGCGCTACAAATTTAAAGAATTGTCACGCTTGGGGAGTCTAGAAAACCATTCGTTAGCTAAAATCTAATCGTCACGCTTGGGCAGTCCAATAAACAATTCGTTAGCTAAATTTAGAATTTGTCATGCTTGGGCAGTCTAATAAACCATTCGTTAGCTAAATGGTTTATTAGAATTTGCTCAAACGCTTGAGCAGTCTAATAAACCATTCGTTAGTAAATTTAAAAATTATCGTCACGCTTGGGTAGTCTCAATAAACCATTGGTTAGCTAAATTTTAAATTCGTCACGCTTGGGCAGTCTAATAAACCATTCGTTAGCTAAATTTAAGAATTGTCCGCTTGTAGTTGAATAAACCATTCGCTAAGTGAAATTTAGAATTTGTCACGCTTGTAGAGTTGAATAAACAATTCGTTAGCTAAATTTAAGAATTTATCACGCTTGGGCAATTAAAGCATTCGTTAGCTAAATTTTTAGAATTTGTAACGCTTGGGCAGTCCAATAAACAATTCGTTAGCTAAATTTAAGATTTTGTCATGCTTGGGCACTTTAATAGAACCATTTGTTAGCTAAATTTTCAATTTTGTCACGCTTTGAGCAGTCTAATAAGCCATTTCGTTAGCTAAATTTAGAATTTTGTCACGCTTGGGGCAGTCCAATAAACAATTCGTTAGCTAAATTTAAGAATTTGTCACGCTTGGGCAGTCTAATAAACCATTCGTTAGCTAAATTTTAGAATTTGTCACGCTTCGGCAGTCCAATAAATAATTCGTTAGCTAAATTTAATATTTGTCATGCTTGGGCAGTCTAATAAACCATTCGTTAGCTAAATTTTCGATTTTGTCAGCGCTTGGGCAGTCCAATAAACAATTCGTTAGCTAAATTTAAGAATTTGTCACGCTTGGGCAGTCTAATAAACCATTCGGTAGCTAAATTTAAGAATTTGTCACCGCTTGGGCAGTCTAATAAACCATTCGTTAGCTAAATTTAAGAATTTGTCACGCTTGAGCAGTCTAATAAAATCATTCGTTAGTTAAATTTAAAAAATTCGTAACGTTTGAGCAGTCTAATTAACCATTCGTTAGCTAAATTTATGAATTGTCACGCTTGAGCATCTAAAGGAACCATTTCCGTTAGCTAAATTTATGAATTTGCCACGCTTGGGCAGTCTAATAAAACCATTCGTTAGCTAAATTTTAGAAAATTTGTCACGCTTTTGCAGTCTAATAAACCATTCGTTAGCTAAATTTTAGAATTTGTCACGCTTGGGGGTTAATAAACCAATTTCGTTAGCTAAATTTAAGAATTTGTCATGTTTTGAGCAGTCTAATAAACCATTCATTAGCTAAATTTAAGAATTTGTCACGCTTGGGCAGTCCAATAAACCATTCGTTAGCTAAATTTAAGAATTTGTCACGCTTGGGCAGTCTAATAAACCATTCGTTAGCTAAATTTTAGAATTTGTCACGCTTGGGCAGTCCAATAAACAATTCGTTAGCTAAATTTAAGAATTTGTCACGCTTGGGCAGTCTAATAAACCATTCGTTAGCTAAATTTAAGAATTTGTCACGCTTGGGCAGTCTAATAAACCATTCGTTAGCTAAATTTTAGAATTTGTCACGCTTGAGCAGTCTAATAAACCATTCGTTAGCTAAATTTAAGAATTTGTCATGCTTGGGCAGTCTAATAAACCATTCGTTAGCTAAATTTTAGAATTTGTCACGCTTGGGCAGTCTAATAAACCATTCGTTAGCTAAATTTAAGAATTTGTCATGCTTGGGCAGTCTAATAAACCATTCGTTAGCTAAATTTAAGAATTTGTCATGCTTGGGCAGTCTAATAAACCATTCGTTAGCTAAATTTAAGAATTTGTCACGCTTGAGCAGTCTAATAAACCATTCGTTAGCTAAATTTAAGAATTTGTCACGCTTGAGCAGTCTAATAAACCATTCGTTAGCTAAATTTAAGAATTTGTCATGCTTGGGCAGTCTAATAAACCATTCGTTAGCTAAATTTAAGAATTTGTCACGCTTGGGCAGTCTAATAAACCATTCGTTAGCTAAATTTTAGAATTTGTCACGCTTGGGCAGTCTAATAAACCATTCGTTAGCTAAATTTAAGAATTTGTCATGCTTGGGCAGTCTAATAAACCATTCGTTAGCTAAATTTTAGAATTTGTCACGCTTGGGCAGTCCAATAAACAATTCGTTAGCTAAATTTAAGAATTTGTCACCAAATTTGATAAAATTGAGCTGAAATTGATAAAAATATTATGTATAGTGGGGGAAAAACTGGAACAAAATAAGGACATTAGGATAGTTTTACTGCAAACTCACAAAAAAGGGGAATTTTGAGGTCCTTAAAATGTTATAAATCTACACCCCCCCCCTCAAGTGACCATCTGACCCCCATAGGCAGACGGATCTTTGACACCTGTGTCTACAATATTTGTCAACTTATTTGCGCGCAGCAACTCTAATAGAATAGAAAGAAATACGTAAGGGACTGAAATAGTTGTGGACTAGACAGTTCTACGCCATCAGAATTTCCAGCATTCCACGGCACATCAAACCGCTAGTATGTAACTCTATCGAGATTGCAGGGCGTAGTGTACACCAACGCCTTTTGCGTGCACAGTCAATCAGCTCTCGATAGCATACGTCGATGTGCTATTTTGGATATCACACATTACAGCACAAGTTCAATCACACTACATAGTTCATGGAACCCCAGCAATGAGTTTTCCATGCGAGAAACCCCCCAACTGAAACTTTTCAGCATTCCAGAGCGTCAGAACGAATTTTCTAATTTTGGGCCGAGGGCCACAAGGGTGCCATACATCAAACCCCATAACTTCAGAACAAGAGCCTTAATCGAAAAACAAAAAAGAGGCATCGCCATTTATCATTTCACTACGAAATAAAACCAACCAGGTAAAAAATTCGAAAGTTAATATAAAAATAACTTTGGTTGCGTGAAGGGTACTAAAATGGGCTAAACAAACCCTCATTGTGGCCTCTAACCCGGAACCAGACCTTAAATCAATAGACGCTCAGTGACATACACGGTAAATCGACTATGCCGGTTTAAATGAGCCCAAGTTCATGAAAATGGGTTGTCATTACTGAGTTATGGCCGATCACACACAAACTGACGGAATTTTCCAAGCGTTCACCGCTGCAAACCACAATCTCTACTACGTTACACAACGCTCTGATTATTTCCTTATTCCGCCTTTGCGAAGTCCTCAGGATTAATACCAAGCATATCACTAGTGAAGCTCGCTTGCGAGCCAGAATTCGAGTGGTGAGAACAATCCCCCGAAGTCTGTTGTAGAAAGCACACACAAACAAAGCCTACATACAGTACGCAGGTGCAGCATTACATAAACCGTGAGTGATGAGTCATAGTTACGCCCGCCTCTTTTGATAGCCAACGTATGCAGTAGACAAAACATCATACAACGAGTACAAAAAACAATGAAAACTAACAATTTAATAATTCAATAAAACCCTAAATTGAACGTGAAAAGAACGTTAAAGAATTCAAACCGACACTTGAGAAAAAGTTCATTTTTAATACCAAGTATGAAGCAGAAGTGTGAAAAATATTAGACACACAATATTTTTGACACTCGCAATAAGCCTGTTGACCCAGAAAACCCCATATCCGACACTAAAACCAACAATAAGCACACATTTAGGTGCATGTCCCACGACTTTTCACCAAATAATGAAATTTGGCGCCAACTATAAGCCTTATAGACTCCAGATTGGAAAGTAGTCAAAAAACTTGTTATATATCATTGGAAAGCCCTTGTAAAGCTACATGCAATAGGCCTATGATTTGCGGATACCTAGTTTAGTTATTGCGAAAAGCGGGTGCAACTGAAGCAGGTGCCCGAAATACTGGGGCTAAAGTGATTAGTTACTTTGCCCATGACTTTTCTGACGGTAAAAAATTGGAAAATCGGGAATCGTCACTGGACACCTGAAATCGGTACACTTACATGGATGGAGAGTAAATTCTAACGACATCCTCAAGGTCAAGTCATTTCATGAATGGACCATCCGCAAGCAGTCCTAACATAAACTGGTGGGGGTTGATATGGTTGAAAACACTTTTAAGTGTTGCAAACACAGAACATACCCTGAAAATGATGTGTACACTCATGACTAATTCATCTGGATGCCAATTATTAGAAGTTCACATTACAGTGAACACAATTATAGGCCCAATCGGTGATGCCCAAAGTCCAAAATGGATCGCAATGCTAGATTTAGCTTCATATCACGGGGAACACTAACATGAGTGATAGAACCCGCCCGGTCTAACCGCTGAAGCATCTCAGCACTGGGAAAGCATTTTCAGCCCAGCCCTACTGGGTTTTAGCCAAGGATTTGTTACACTTGTTGAAACGCTGCGAGCGAAGTTTCCACCCATTCTTGGCCAGAAAAAAGTAAAAATTTATTTTTTGTTCGTCTGTGGAGCTTATAACTCATCATCCGATGGATGAACCTTCATATATTTTTATTTGATCACAAATTCAGTCTATTTGGGCCCTTTCATAGGCGCTAAATCCGCCGACTATGTTATCCCGGTCAAAATAGCACCTAAAGAGGCCAAACATTTTTTAAATTTGGTCATCCGGGCATCTATATTTCCCGTCCTATATATCTCGACATAGACTCTTCGCAGCAAACAAATCGTAAACTACCACTAGGAATCCTCTTATCGAGAGCTACAACTTTGCTGTTATGTGAGCTATGAGCCCAAGTTTAAAAAATAACCCAAATTAGTCAAAATTTCAACATTTTTGCCAAGCAAGTTGTTGCTTGTTGGGGGCTAACTATGGGATTATCAACTTTTTTAACCCCACCCCGTTAAACAAGTTGATTTTATTTTTTAACACTATACCAGCTGTGTTATTAACCCCGCGGGACAGCAGTGGAGCTCAATTTTGTAAATTTTGGCACCAAAAACTCAAATTTCGGCAACTGTATTTGCGTGATATGCATCAAACAAAGTAACTCTTAGGGGCGCTACTACATAAAAATCACTCTTCAAATTATAATTTTTCATAAATTTTGTGATTTGCAATTATGAAAAGATTGTGTCTTTTTTGCAGCTGCAGTTTTTCTAAATAAATAGTTGCTCACTTTTGTTAGAAAGGTTAAAATAACCGTAGCATTGTCACTGAGGTATCGCCGGTGTAATGTTGATAGCAATGTACTTTAAACGGGGTTGCGACTTGAATTTGGAACGAAAAATGTTCAATAAGCGCTTTTCCCTTGGCTTTGCGAGTTACTAGTACAATTTGTGTCATCTCAATTAAGTTTATACTTTTTACCACAAATCAGAATAGGAAATGGACAAGTTTTAGATTTTGCTTCAATTTATCTGTAAAAAGTCGGATGTGGGATAGAATGAAATTGCGCATTTCCAATGCAATAAAAAATTTTAAGCTTGCGTAATACATGTGAGGTCTACATTCAACAAAGATGGTCCTTAAAATAATTCCAGTTTTCGTACAACTTCTCAAATCTTCCGTCCGTCCCACTATTGGAGGAAGAAATAGACGCGGCCTTTGTCACACATGGGCTCCCTTTCTAACGCAATAAAAGACAAAAACCCCAGCAACGTGGACATCTTTCAACTCAAACCAATTCAAAAACATCAAATTGCACATCCACCAATATATAATAACCCCATGTAATCCTATTAATCACCCAGTACAGCTGCCGGAAACAAAAAACGCAATATAATTAGCTCGTGCTTACTGCTCCAAAGCTTGCTCAAACTCATTGAGTTCCTTCTTTTGAGCTAATTACTGCTCCTAATCGTATACAAATCAATTATATAAAACTACAAATTGTGTAATTGTATAAATTCATCAAATATATATAATATAAATCAAAAATATACATCTAATATACACAATATAATTTTTGTTGCACAGAACAGTTTAGAGATGGCATAGTCGTCTATTGTTGTACAAAAACTGTCCTAAAAACTGTCCTATGCATTTTCAAAGAGTTTCCGTTCGATGTTTTCGAAAACGCATTTTCTCAAAAATAGAAACGTCGCTGAAAACTAAATCAAACGAATGTCTTGTATTATTAGAATAAATTGACTGCTACTAACTACGTAGCAATGCTGAAATGACATGCGGTCCACATAGATCTAAATACACACTGTATTGCTACTATATACCCACGTACAGAAGGAAATATATCGAAAACATAGGAGGAGTAACGTGCCGCGGTGCAATCAGACAGTAACCATGGCAACGGGCTTATTTCTTGGGGCCGGCCCGGATACAACCTATTAAGACCCGGCCAGAAATGCCGATGTCACAACATGCCTGTATTTATTTAGAAAATATTTCCTTACCGAATCCCAAAAGGATTCAACTGTGTCTTCATTTCGATTTCGGCTAGTTTAGATAGCTCAAAAAGTATAATGCTAGACTAATGAAATGAAATCTCCGTCACAATGTGGGTCTGTCTAAACTGTAGAATCCAAGAAACGACAACGGCAGGCTCGAACATTTGGCCCTGAAGGAAAAACTAGAACCAGACTCCAATTACTTGCTATTCGCAAAACATAAAATCCTCGCAACACAATCAACTCAGCTGGTATAAAACTTCCAAATATTATCTGTAATAATTTAAATTCCGAATCTATTCGGTAATAATGTCACCAATCAATCCCTTAAAAATGTTTCGCTCAAAAGGTAGCGTATTTTGCAAAATACCTTCACTAGTTTTGCTATTAGAAAGATAAAAAAACTTTGTTATAGAATTTATCCATCAGAAGTCTGTGCGACCGAATATTAGTATATTATAGCCAGATTTTTCAAAATTCTGTTCAACCGCTATTAATATGGTATGGCGTAGTAGCGAGTGCCCGGAAGAGCTCAGTGGAACAATTTTTATACTGCTTAATGGTTTAAAAACTTTTTGCGCCAGGCCAACTCAACCGCAGATACCTTGGTTAAACCAAGGTGTACTTGCCATAGCCCGGCTAATTCAGAGCTAGTTGCTAACATCTTACAGAGTCCTGATAGCGAAAACGCTGAGTGAACACCGATACGAGTCGATACGACGGCTCGCGTGCTATAATTTATTTATACCTCCAATGTGAATGTTGTTTGCTCGAGCTGCATCTATCTTCGCAAATTTTTGCAGTCCTGCTTTCGGCTTTTCAATCGGGGGTTCGGCCCGAAATTTTCGTAGTGGGGCAGGGTCCGTCTCAGGCCTGGCTTGCCATATCACACAATCGTTGAGACTACAACTGGAGTATTCAAATTTGATTGGGAGCATACGGTGCCATCAGTTGCATGATTGGAACTCTTCAAACTAAGGCAGCAGCAATAGGCGAACTCGTTATCTTTCAAAACCACGGTTTCCAACGCAATATTTTGTCCACGAAATACAAGCATTGTCTCGAAATAGAGAAAGCAAGCTCCAAATACTTGACTCGTCATTAACTACAGCTCAGCTTCGCCGTTTCGAGAAACCCGCGATTTGATAGACCAAAACGGAGTAACTCCAATCAAAAGAATTTCGCTGCATATCACAATCAGAATGCCGACTTCAAACCAACTTGGCGATGTCGACGGCGACAACAAGCCATTATTCCTCACGCAAACTAAACAATTCACAGATATGTCTTAGCGAATTTTCATATTATTATTTGCCACAAAAGCAAATCGTGATGTGTGACCCAATTTACATAACAAATCCACGTTCACGTCATGTAAACAGCTCAGCATCAAACGCACCATTCAGAAGTGTTACATTGCCTCATCTCCATACCGCGACGCATAATTTTAAATACAACGTTTAATTATACCCAAAGGAGCATCGCCTAACTAGTTTTGGCAACGATAAGAGAAAATCCTGCGATCAAAACGTGCAACTTCGCTGTTATTAGTTCGTCAGAGCCACTGTTTTCAAGCATAAAGCCAAAGTTTAAAAGATCAAAAAAAATGAATTTTCAAAAAATTTGTACACTAAATTGCTTGCTTGTCACGGGTCAACGGGCAAGTTATAGGGTCAATTAAACACACGTGTTCGTTGTTAAGAATGTCATTAACTATTCGGAACGCTTAAGAGCAGTATAAATGCTATGGTCAAATTTTGTCAGTTTTTTCATCTAGGTGTGCTAGAGGATTAGAATGGGTCTACGGCTGTTGACGATACTTGGCGTGGTCTTGCATTAAATAAGGCAAGTGTGGTGGAGGCGTATAATACAGAAAAGACGCCTGAAATTTATTATAAATTTTATTGAATGCTGTAATTTATAAATTTCTAAGGTTTACGTCAAGAATCGTTGGACCAAGAAATAGAGTTTATGGGTTGATGTGGACCAAATACGCCTAACATAGATCAGCCGAGTTCACTGAGTTCCCGCTGGGTACGCGGGTAACTTAGCAAGTCAAAATACGCACAACATTGATAAGCACATTATAGCAATACACAGTCGGACAACGTACACAAGTGCCATCTCACGCCATCCTGATAAAACAATATCTATATATAAATACCAAAGTTATATTATATAAAGCAAGGGAAAATATTGACTAACGCGGTCCGAAAACAAAACCCGAGCAGCTTTAATAGTCATTTTCTGGTTCAGCTTCTTCTCATCATTATCAAGATCAAAACAAACATTGTGCCCAACTATGACCGAAAGAATTAACTCGAGCGATACAAGTCGGGGAGATAAATCAAAAGCTTAGCATGGCAATATTTGTCGTCGGCACTCATAGTCTAAAACAACTGAGCTACCCAATATCCTACGAAGGCGCTTTTAATACGGCCAAGATGATGAGCAAATTATTGCCACAACCCCGTGGATCCGATAATCATGCTATAAAATATACATTTATATATCAGTAATTAACCAGGAACGAAATTAGCCGGAACCACTGTTAAACGAAACTGATACCTGGTGTCATTAATCTATGGATATATAACCTCTATAGAGGCGAACGAGAGGCTTATTTAAATTTTTAAATACGTTGGTTTCATTGTTTAAACATATAAAAAGCATTTTTACCACTGTGAGACGCTGCATTCGTATAAAAATCTTGGCATCAAAAATAAAAGTCTTGGCAACAAAAATTATCCAATTTTGACATCTTTCAATTTATGAGTGTGAACAATGGTTTGCAGATGTCGCGTATTGGGTATCGCCACGCCGCATAGACCCCTTTGGGAAGACATTAAGGCCACGCTGTTCCAAGGCACCCTCTTATGTATAAAATGGGTACGAGAATGCTCGCTTGATGATCAGAGCTTCGATTTCGGAACTAGCATTTATTCGGGGCTCGTGTTTTAGCAATCTACAAATGCCAACAAACGGCAGAGCAGGACCTCCAAGATAATTTGGTGCCTTTTAATACCTTTAAATCTTTCGTGTTACTTCTACGGAGAAGGCACAGGTTTTCTGACTGGCTGGATTGATGAGGCAAGCCATAGAGCCACACAGTAGTCGGTTTGCTCTCACATGCAAAATTTACCCCCAACAGAATCAATTCGCACGTTTTATGCGCCCCTGCCCAAAAATTTTTTTGTAAAATTTCAGTGCAAATATATACTGGGTTTTATGGTTTTCGTCATTTCTACGGGCCTCCTCACGCCGACCATTTTCAGACGACCCCATGCACATTTTAGACACTTTCAAATTCTTTTTCGTTTATATAAATTTGGTTTTTGTTTTAATTTCATTAAATGAACTCTGGTTATCACGGTGGTTGGAAATATCGCCGACCAAGGAGCTTCTGTATAATGCGTCATCTAAGATGAACCTGCGGCAAATCCATCGTCAATATCATTACACAACAGTTACAGAGGTTTCACCTACACCTTATATCGGGTTCATTTCTCGAAACAATACTTGATTATGAAAAATATTATACCAATGACCGATACGTGACCTAACAGTAAAAGATAAGCAAAAGGTTTTCCACCCAGGGCCAACACCATTTAAGGATAGCATGGTTTTAAAAATATTTTAACTAAGCGCCAGCGTATAACCGCGACCTTATTAGTAAGCGCGAGTTTAATATTTGCTTTCATAGATGCTACATAAACACCATTAGTAGTCTATACAATAACAAACATGTGTCGTAAAGAACTACATAAAAAATAAGCCAATTATTGAATTTCTTCGTCAATCAGGAAAATCAGAGACCAAAGCTGGCTGCCAAATATTCTACAAAACTAGAGATTCCGCCTCATTTGAGCAGGATTTTTCGCCCAAAAAGTTTTGTTAAATTTGATGCAGTTTATCGTAAAGCCACTGAATCGTATCAGTTTGACAAAATATCTTATAAACGTTTGGTATATATGGAATGTGGAAGCTAGTTTTAATATTGCCTTTTTGAGACCAATCTATCTAGAGTAGGAAAAACGATTTCTTAGATGCGTCAAAGAACATAAGGTTTATACAAAAACTTCATTAGAGACTGCAGTTTGAGACATATTTCGCCGGTACTAAATTTTGAGGACATTCTGTGCCACAAACTTGTTTCTAAATAACTTCGCCGATGCTACATAAAAACAAATTACAGAACAAAACAGAACCAATTAATACACGAATAGTACGCAAATTAAGTAAAAACATTTTTCCATTAACAGATTACCGGAACACTGCACCAGATTCGCCACTATACCACATTTAAACAGCAATTTAATCCTGTTTTTCAAAACAGCAGTATTGACACGTGCAAACTTTTTGGTTAAATTTAGCGGTGATTTATAATGGAAACATGTGGCAAATCTGGATTATTCAAAATTTTTTTGGCTAAATTTGAGTTGAAAATTTTACAGCCCATTTTATTTGCCGTTGATCGGAAAGTGTAATATGCTACAAAACTTTGCCGAGTGTAAATTCCGACAGAAATGGAAAACACTGCTTTCCAGTTTTAATCACAACTTCCAGAGCTCAAATTCAGAGCAAAAATTTTAAATGTACGAACGCAGTTTAAAAATAAACGTAAAATAGAAGTATAAGGGTACAGTTGCTAAATCTTCACAACAGCTTCCTTTACAATGTCCGCATGGGGACTTTTCCGTCCAGCTACACATATGGTGTATACATGGGTGAGGTCCAAGTTCCCAGGAGTTATAGCGCATGCTTCGAGGGACCGTCGCCAGGGCAAACCAGCAAGTCGGCGGGGGATCGCCAGGGGTAATAAATTTTTGAGTTTTGTGCAACTAAAATTTTCAAATTTTTTGGCACTCATTATTACCAATTTTCCCCCAATTTCACTTAACTGTTAGTCATTTTCCACTATTTTCGCCAGCATTTTCCGCGCGCCACAAGTGGCGTAGGGGTGCGGTGACTCAGTGAGATCAGTCTTCTACTTAGGGGGTGCGAGCCTCGAGGATGGGGATAATTCCAGCCTTCCTCTATGAACATGTATGATATGGTTCCTATGAAACCTTCTAAATACTTGCACACCCAAAACAATACATTCATGTAATGTAGGCACAA
Organism: Trileptium ribeirensis; assembly: GCA_030248225.1. Taxonomy (NCBI): domain Eukaryota; kingdom Metazoa; phylum Nematoda; class Enoplea; order Enoplida; family Thoracostomopsidae; genus Trileptium; species Trileptium ribeirensis. The sequence goes on along the minus strand of JASANE010004393.1, from coordinate 26,839 downwards.
TTATTGCTACAACTAACAATGTGCCCAACGGAACATATACGTGCAGTTTAATATAGTAGTAATACGTATCAGGTTTGTAACACAACGAATGTTAAAGCCACTAATGCAACTCATTAGTCTGTAAAAATCCTAAAAATCAACTGTACTAGTCGGTAGTGGAACTACATTTGTGAGCGGAGCTTGGGCTGTGGCATTACGAATGTACTCAATTTTATGTTCTTCAAATAACTACATTGCATAGGGCTTTATCATTGGTAAAAATATTATATTTGAATTCTTCGACCCAAAAACCCTATAATGGTTTGATAGAAACGATTCTATTTCAATAAATAACACAAATATTGCAAAATTCTCTATTTTAGCTCCATAAGCTTAACTAATTAGCTAATCACTAATTAACCACTCAAAATTTTTTAATCCCAAATATCAGGTGCACACTCTGACATGATAGGCTTTCAAACAAAATAAGTTTTTTAAAATCGGTTCAGTGGTTATTGAGATCCGTCGGACCGAACGAACGGACGGACATCGACCTTTTTACTCCCAGACAGAAAATAAAAACGTTTCGCTCAATAAACGTAAAACTCCGTCCAAATAAAATCGGAAAATTTGAAGTATAATGTTTGCAACTGTACATAAGTAAACGGACCAAATTTGGGCTTTCCATAATCCACAGGCGACGTTTAATACTCTTCGATAGTAATTCGTAGGACTAGCGAACAGGTCGCTGCTGTGGAGACCCAATGCAACACCCTCCTCATTGAGTTTAACCCAGAGATAATCTCCAAGCGTTAAGAATGAACGCTAATAGCTTATGCATCTGAAAACTTGGAATCTTGTCCACCTCCAACCTTTTATTCCCTCTCGCTTCTTCCCATTGCTTACATCTAAGTACAAAATGCTCCGTTGTCTCCGCTTCCTCCCCACACAAATCAGACATGTCATAGTCCGTCAACCTCGGTAGCAATAGCAACTCGAAGTTGATCATTGCTCAATTTCCAAAGATATCTGCTCTCCTTGTAATTCAAACATGGAAAAATGATCGAGTCTGCCGACACCCTCATCACATTTTTCATGTGCCCCTATGCTCCTTCTCCAACACTTGTCCAAGAGAACATTTTAGCGTAGCAGCTGCAACAGGAACAACTGGTTCCGAGCTATATGTAACACCATTAGCGCCTTCGTTAGCCAGTCTATCGGTAAACCTCCTTTCCAACACACCCTGAGTAACCCCTAACCCAACGAAAGGACACCTTGATTTCTGCTTCTAAGGTATTCCAATGTCTTATATGCTCCAAAACAGTCGCGGATGTGATCACCTAACTATTACGAGCCTCCAAAGCAGCGTGGATATCACTGCGTATCCTAAGCTTTTTCCCTGATTTTGAGATGTATCAGACTCTGCACACAGCATTTAATCGCAATTATATCATCATGGAATACAGTTGCCATACTACCAATACATAATCTCAAACAGAATACCATTGATTAGGCACACACATTCCTGCCTCCTAGTATCACTGCTCAATATTAGTGAGCTATCTGTATAACACTCAATCATATACGCTTCCCTGGGTGGCATTCCCATGAACATGGAATCGCTTAATCCATACAGATCTGACAATCTTGGCATATTCGTTATATTACTAATGCTAGTGGTATAGTCTTCTAATTTCTTGAAACCAGTGTTCCAGGCAGGGCTTTTTTTCAAAACGTACCTGGGTCCAGCAAATTTTTTTGGGTCCAGACCTTAAACTCTGGGTCCAGATTTACAATTTTTGGCTCGAGAATTTCACGAATTTTTACACAATAAAGAAACGTAATTACGTAACGCAATTTTACATTATTACAAATACATTAAATTATTCTCTGCCTGTTCCAAGCCAGGATAAAGAACGCGGGCCATCCATGAAACCAGCAGTAAGCAACTATGTACACATGTAAGCACGAACGGCTAAAAGCCAGCACTTTGTAATAAAATTTATTTGGAAATCCTATGTCTCCAAAGCCGAAACTGCCCTGGGTTCAGCTTAGGTCCACGTATAAATATTTGGGTCCAGACCCACCTGTGGACCCAAAAAAACCTAGGTTGCGAGATTGGTTAATCCATTGATCATATGTTTAAAGCAAATAATAGGTTTCAATGATTGCTAGTCTATTAATAACCAGCTCAATGGGAGACATGCTCGTAACTTCTTGAATGCCCTCCGATGGAGTGGACCGCATCGCCCCTGTCATCATTCTGTGTGCCATGTAATGTACTCTCATTAGTCTACGCCTATAGGTAGCCAATTCTGTCCTACTCCACCAATTCGCACAGCCATATAACCAAAGCCACGAAGGAATAATGGCCGTATTATACAGCCAATTTGGGCATATTTAATAACTCAATATAATTTAATAAGCCACGGGATATTTAATAGTCTTAATACTAACGTTAGCGGAGCAAAGCCATTTGTCACTTTTTGGAACCGGATATTATGTTAGAAAAAGAACAGCTTAGGACGGGTTTCAGGGATCGCCCACCCTACGACTTACAATATCGCTAACATAAATACCTTTAGCTTAGGTCAATGTTTAGTATATCAGGAGCGGTATTGAATTCATGTTACGACAGCCGTACTTTGGCCCCACCAAACATTAGTAGCCCAAAGTGGCACCCTGGATTTTGTCTTTGGATAGGTCAAATGTCGACCATAAAAACGGGTTGCACCATTCCCCGTTTCGTTGAGCTTTGCTTTATTTTACATCATATTGCTACTAAAATGCAGAAAGCCCGGCTAGAGACCATTGTGATATTCTGGAATTTTGCGGATACGTTTCTAACAACGGGAGAGATAGTTGAAAATTTTTCATTGACCGTACCCACCCCTCTGGGTGCGCCACTACGCTAAGCCACAGTTCGACGACCATAATTAATAATTTATCATTTAAACGCCACGAAAATTATCACCGCTATTAAGTAAACAGCTACAAACTCAAACAAAAACACGGAATTGAAACATGATGAATAAAAGAAATTTTTGTGTTGCACAGAAACTATTTATAAATTTATACACATTTCTTCTCTGGTGCTAAATATTGCAGAAATTGCAGTCTTACGTGGCGGCGCGCATCATCTATTTGCAACGTTGTGCAGTAAAATAACAATAGCAACAATAACTATAGTATTTGCAGTTTTGCGCTGCCAATATTGAGATGAAATATAAAAAAGCAACATAACTATATTATAATGTGCTAAAAATTGCACCTTTGTGCAAGACTATTAAATTTCGGCATTTACATAAAATAAACATTTTTGCATGATAATTATCGCTGCTTGGACTCGGCTCGCCCAAAAGTAAGCACTGAAGGGCATAGACTTGGCTTCAGGCTATGCCGTTCATACTTGTTCCTTGACAGACAAGGTCTTGGGTTCCACACTTCGAGCTTCCGTCCATTTCCTCAACAAACTAATATCCACTAGCCCTTTAGCCAATCCACGTAAATGCGCTCAGGCCACTGATGACACCAGCAAAGGGCACGAACACACGGTCTTCAAGCAACTTACTAAATAAGCTATGGTTAATTCGGTTCGATATTCGCTGAGGTATCCATGTATTTTTCTGATTTTCTGAAAGCACAACTTGTGGGACAAGAAACAGTCCATTGTGGTTGTCCAGATGGTTTATGAAAGAAATATATTGCGGCAATGAATGATTGAACCTTCCTTCGCCATGGCACAATCAACATTATAGTTACATGAACGTGTTTATTTTCTTTAGTATGAGCCAAATTCTGATTCTGTTGGGCTCAGAACATAGATTGCTACTGCTCTTACCTAATTTATCTGGTACCCTCGTACCTTGTCCTATAAACGAATGTGCATTTTTTGCAGCTTTGAAGAAAATTTCCCCGCAGTGACGAATTGAACCTGTGAGGGAACGCTTGACTGCAAGTATTATATGCTAGCAAGTACTCTATTATAGGAGCTGTCGATCAGGTTCCGGAAGGAACCTCACAGAGCTAACGAAAAAAACAAGGCATGTACCAAGACACCGCCTACAACAAAGTCAGTAAGTGCACAGTTTCGCAAGATGCGCTGTGAGATACTATGTGGGTAAGCGTTAAGCAAGCCAGCAATAGTCTAACTGTTAATTAACGAGAGGTGATCAATCACTTCTTATTAATACAAAATCAAGAATATTTGCAAAATGGATCTAGCACCGTGAAATTATTCCGCCTCATAGAACTGCTCAAAACTTCAACATTTGACAGTGTAAGTATGCAACAAATGAGGTTTAGTTTGTTATTGAACAAAACAATCAAATACAGTTATCACTTTCCCGCATGAATTAGTGTACATTGCGTACGTTGAATTTGGCCACACCCGCGGATTGAACCTGAATCGCTTGAGTACAAGCCTTGTGCCTTAGCATTGCTGTCTGGTTTGTTAAACCCCAGAAAGCGAACGAAGTACAATGCAAAGAGAAAATGCACATCCCACAACAAAAGCGATCCGCCCATCTTCTCGTAATACACAGTTACAAACGCGCGACCCCATACGAAAAAAAAATTATATCAGGCAAAGTTAAGCTGGAAATCGTTAAATTGTTCTCGTATGAATTAAAGCGCAATGTATATAACGTTGAATAAAAATTTTCCGCAGCAGAAGGCTGAAGCAGGACTGTTGCGCTGACAGCCTTGTGCGTAACCCCCAGGCTATCTAGCAAATGCCGCTCATTCCTTTAAAAGGATCTCACAAGACGAGCGAACAACAACGGTCGTGCAAACATACGTCAGACAAGTCTAGTGCATTGCGTTGTAAAAGTGATGCAGTAAAAGTTTAATACACTGCAGTACTTTCGTTAAAAGGCGTACGTCGCAGTTTATTATCTGGCAAACAGAAGCTGTTATTCTAGAATCGCCCCAGGCGGTACAATATTTCCGAAAAAGCCACAACCAACGAGACTTATATAAAATTTACTACGCATACATAAAACACGATCAGACTTTCAAATGCGGCGTTCACGTTATAATGTCCCCAACGTTTGGAACCTATGTGCACCACACAGTGTCAGGCACACTGTTGACAACAGGGTGTCTTAGACACCCCCATGTTTTTAATAAATTTTTTCAAAGGTAGCTAGTTAGGCGTATTACAACTTTTCGACAGTGTCAGGCACACCGTGTCCTATGGCAGTTTTATTGACAGTGCTCGGAATTATTTGAGCAATGTTCATATGGGCTAGATACAAATATCGTAAATCCAGAAAAAAACTACACAGGACAGTTGACTAATAAAGCGCATTAGCTACAAACGGTGTCCGTTATAGTTAAATCGCGCTAAATTGGTAGCTCAGGGTGTGTAGTGTACGTCACTGTCAAAAAAATGTAGCGGCTAGGGGTGTGTGGTACACCCTCGACAATTGATTTACATTATGGGTGTCACCCTGACTGTCTATATGGTGGGGTCGCGACTACAGGGGGACATTATAACGTGAACGCTACAAAAGACAAGAATAAATTCAAGAAGAACAGCTACATGTATTTACGCCAATCACAATCTGTACAAAACATGATGACACAATTACACTATCGTACAGTATGATTTGTGTGAAACCCGAATGCCCAAGTTCCAATTTGGCATCAAAAAATTTCATGGCTTAAAAACACCCGATAACTCTACGCGAGAGTTGATAAATGGGCGGAGTCTGCCCGAAAGAGGGACAAAAGCTATCGAATGCATTTTGTCACTTGTAACATTACACAGCGAAGAATGCCAAATGTTGTTAATCCAAAGGTTATCTACTTAGTATCCTGGACCGGATATAACGACTAGGGTATTCTATAAATAATTTTTATTCGCAAACCATAATCCAAACATGAAAATGACGCCTTACAGTGCAAATCAATACCAAATAAACATAAATAAATACAAATCTATGAAAAATAATAATCTTTCTCAGCACAATGTGAATTCCAAACACAACTTCGATAAACATTTAAAGTGACTCTCTCTAGCTACACTGACGCTGAGTAATCAAAGGAATTTAATTCTTTGCCTATTGCCCAATAAACTCATACATCAATCGATTTTATTTTAGCTGTGGACATAACCGCTCACCCAAATTTGCATCAGTCAGGACTCAAATCTAACGAGCTTCACAAAATCACTGCGTATATCCCTTCGAAAAAACCTGTTACTGAACATAAATATTTCCGGGTTGCAGGAATAATTATCTATCACTTATAGAAGGTGAGATTAAAATTTGACTGATTCAAACAATTACTTCTGGCTCAGTTTTCGCTAAAGTAATCGACGATAAACGAGTAAGTACTTGGCCTAGAGCGACAGATTTATAGCCATGAGCATCAAATCAACTATATAGTCTGTCAAAAGTACGCATTATAAAATGTGTTTCAGAATATGCTGGCATATAATCCTTTGGTATTGAATGATGCTGTGCTCGGGTTGACTCAGGAGAGGGTCAAACACATGAGCCGTATAACCCGATGGAAATATTCAGAAAGCTAACAGTACAGTACAAAATCCGTACTACGGATTATACAAAATCCGGCCTGGACGTTGAAATGTTGTGTAGTTAATAGCACTGGCCAGGCATAGCTGCGACAGAACGAAGCGCCACTTAGTGCCGAATGCCCTTCGATGGAGCCACGAGAACAATATTAATTGTGAGCGAAAGACGGTCATTTCGGCGAAACCAGTATTTTGTCTCTGCAACTGTCGTATCACACTAGAAAATGGGTTTGACAGACTCAAAACGAAAAACGTGGCTATGTGCTAGCTACTGAAACGCCAAAATTTTCATTAATTCGAACAATAAAATATAACTTGCAAGGTGAGGAGAAACACAGCGAGATTAGTTATTGTGAACTGAGGCACTATTTCGAAGTTCCAAACTCAGCTTCAAAATGTTGAAAACACAATAAGACTCTATTTCCTCTTGCGATCATCAAAGAAGGAAACTTTCGTAATTTATAATCCACAACTTTTAATAAAATTTACAAAAAACTTCAAGCATCTCTTTTTCATAGCGTAAAAAGGGGCCAAGTTGGATCGGACAATAGGACATATCATGATAGTATTCAGGAACTTCGAAAACGACTACAGCTAGCCATATAATCAAAGCATAACCAACAAAAAATCATCATTTCCTCGAGAAAAGTATGACACCTTGTTCCAGAAATCACCATGCAACCGCGTCCGCCATGATGCAATAATTCTTACGAGCTTACTCATCTGTTTTTAGGGAGTGACACCCCTTCCCGCTTTTTTGGGGGGTGTATATAGTCATGGACAAAAACAAGTTTCGATCCCCTACTTTTGAAGAGTATAACTACCGCCCCCCCCCCCCAACAAAAAACTGATGGGTAGAAGCACATTATTTCGATGATACTATGATCCCCCTCTAAAAAGTAGGAGTATAACTTCACCGCGGGTAAGGTCGAAATGAATTGCGTCCGGCCCGACGCGTACATAACTATATATAGTGGTGGCGAGAAGTGGGATATTCTTTTGAAGAAGCCATTTTAAATTTGTAACGTCAAAAATACAAAATTTTGTTCCCAAAATCTGAGCATTCTTAAAACCTCTAGCTATCCACAATGGAAACTACCCAATGTTAGTTTAAAATAAGAACCAAATCTTAACAACCGGGCTTAACGAGTTGAATATTCGCATAAAGCCCACTCCCCGTCCACGTCAAGCGTAAGAAAGTCAGCCAAAATTCTACAATTTCACTTTACATTTAATGCAACTTATGGAAATGATTTATCTAAAGATGTAGCTCTGGTCTCTAATCCTGATACCACGCCCATATGAACAGTTAAGTACAATTTAGAAAGTTGGTGAAGCTCAACCATTAAACTCAAAAGGTTTTCAATTCGTGCCTCTTTTTGTGATGACAGAAAAGGCATAAAAATTTCGCCGTTGTTATCCATGAGTTAATAAAAAAAATTCTGGTCACTCCGTTTCAACAGCAATTTACGCCGCAAACAGAAACGACATCAGTTTGGCAGCAATTGGTGACTATTCCAAGATTCTAAATTAGGTTTCCCAAGACACATTCAAAATCACAATGAGATATTAATAAAGCAACACGCCACGGCCATATAAAAATGATAACGCATGACTCATAGGATACTTCCTTGCAATTAGGTGTTACCTCGCTGCGGGTTTTCTGCTTGTTTTCTAAAGATTGTGCTATCGCCGTAAGCAACCAGATACATCGACCGGCTAATTTCATACATATACCTAATGTAATTTGTGATGTATTACAAATGTCAAGATTGTATGAAAACACTTAGTGGGAATAGGACCAGACTAGAATTACATCATTTAAATAGCCACCAACTAACCAAAAACGATGAAAACATGAATTTATACATCAGAGCTTTCAGGAAAAAATATATTTTCAATATTTTCCCTGTTGAAGGCTCGTAGCGTTAGCTGAATGGAAAGAAAATAAGAAAACAGAAATTCTTTCACTGTCGTACGTATTCAAAAACAGAGAAAACCATAAAGACTATTTCTAGGTTTCTAAGAACGATTATGAAATAGGCGCAACGCTCGCTACGTTTCAAACTCAAACCACTCGCACGCTGTTCGCTCCCTCCAAATCCGACAGTCATTTCTCGTGTGTATTGAAGTTTTTTGTCGTTTGTAGCATAAAAATTTTCCTTACAGACAAGAAAACAGTATACAGTGGAGACTGTGCAGTCACAGACAAAAGTAAGCGCACAAAAACGGAAGAAGGTGCAGCAAATTGCATCCGTCCGCGCTCATAAATAGAGTCCTTTTCCACAAAATGTAAAATGAAACTTCCTCTGTTTAGACCAGGGACAAAATTGCGTCCGCCCGCGTCTGCATTCGCGGTTGTCGGTGAATGTAGGTTTTATGGTTGGATACCTGAGCTTCCTTCAAATAACCGCTATGCTTTTATGTAAGGCATTAGAACTGGCAAGGATATTACCAGGGTGCTGAATGATATATCGCCCCGCCATATAAATTTGGCGGATCAAATTTTTCTGAAGTTGAGACGTGAAATGCTTAGCGCTAGTGCCTCCGGCCAGTTTGTTAGTCCATGATTGTGCTTTAAGCTTCATGCTGTTGTCTATTGTATCAACCAAATTCAACGATCAGATAATATAAATTTTTGTCAGTTAATGTGCCTGCAGTAAAATGTAGAATTAGTGAAGTGAACGTTGGCTCGAAATAGCTCGTATTAGAAACTGCGCTCGCTAAATATTGGGCAGCTAACTGGTCATTAATTATCTCCTCTAGGAAATGATAACTGCGTCGCCGACCTGAGCCACAAATGTTACTTGAGTCTTGCACACTCAATAAATCACGACTTAGCTCAATATTTTAGCGTTCTTAACACGAATGCAAAAGTTCATTGAGTATCATCATATCACTAGGCAAAACGATAAAAAAGATGATGAAATTTAGTCGACTTTGATATCGCCGTGGGCGCCGGATATCACAAACGGACATTTCCCGAAACTGTCGTTAGGCAAGCATCCATTGCTATCCTGGTGTTCCGGGACAGTTTTTGTATTTCCCCTAAATTTCAGCTCACTGTCAGTATTTTCAAAATTGGTACTGCTTTCATCGCCCAACAACTTCCGACTTTCTTCACAGGTTTTCTTGTCGGCATCCGGCTGCGATGGCGGCGCTTTCAGAGGACAAGTCGGGTAGAGCCATGCGTCGATGGTTGCCTTCCATTTTTCGGGAATAAATCGTTGCACAAACGGATGCAAAATCTTCATGTATATCCAAAGCGCAACCGGGATAACAATGCACGGCACGCAGACCATAATTATTTTTGAATCACGGAAAAAACTGTTTAGCAAACTGTAATAGTACTCAATCGATCGGTAGTATGGAATCTTACGTTGCTTACAAATAATAGTTATTGAGGCTGTGTATCTAAAGCTATACCCTGAAAATTTAATCAAAATTGTATAATTACAACAACCGACGGCGAATAATGCGCTAGATACTCGCAGAGCGATGAAAAAGCTAGGCTCAATTCGCCAATGAGGCTTCATTAAACTCGGTACAACACAGTTTACATAAATGGACAAAATTAACTGCGCCAAGAACCCATTAAATCCAATCGTTGAAACGCATTTGCGAGCGCGTGTACATTTAATTCAGCAAGTAAATTTAGATACCATTTCCGGTCAAAAATCGCTAACAGCCTAAATCCTACCTGAACCTAAATCTATATAACAAGAAAATGAAATACGTACTGTATTTGTGTTCGCCCACATACCTTCGGCTTGGCTATTCTAGTTTCCCAACCCACATTTTTGGACCCCTACTAAACAGTAAAGACATAAGGAAATAACCCTAATTCATCAAACTTTATCATATTTCTGAATACTCTGTAGTCCAGGATTTGTTTACTATCCCATTTAGTTACAGCCCAACGGTACCTGTTTAGTAAATTGAGCAGACTGTACTGTGAAATGTGTCATCAGTTAATTCTCATATACTCGTGAGACAATTTCGAGCATTTCACACTGCTGAGGACTGACAAAAACAGCAATTCACTCGGTCACTTCAACTAGCCTAAATTTAAGTTTCTAAGCATAATTCTTTTAAGTTATTTTAAGCCTGATTTATGTTAAATATTTTAAGTCCTTATTTAGCATAATGAAGCTCAATAAATAGCTTAAATACAATAGCTGTTATTTCCAACACATTATTAGTGGCTTCTCACAAGCTTGAGTGCTAAATCTAGTCACTACTGCTAAATCTAGTGGCAACTGTCAAATTGCATTTTAAATTAATTCCATGATGCATGTGACAGTGTTATACGTTCTTGATCTCGAAATTTCTCACAGAATGGAGGAGTTAAAATACTGCAAATATTGATCAGAAAGTCGCTAGAGTTCCCAATTTGATTAAGTTGGCATTTTAGCATTCCTAAATAGCATTTTGGGCAAGCCAAGCCATAGAAGACTACCACATAGCCAGGAACGTTAGACTTAGAATTTTTAAAGAATTATCCAAATTGCACAAAACACCATTTCCCAAATGCATCAAATCCCTCAATTTTCAAAATATCTCGTTCAAACTGTTTTCGAACAAATATGAAAAACGTCTCGCATGAATTTTTGAATCAATACGAGAATAGTTCCGCATTTTTGATGTAATAAAATTATTTTTAATTTGACCCACTATATCCATACAACGAGCAAAATATTTTGTTTGGTAGGCAATATTTTAGTACAAACAAAAAACTCAAAAAAGTTCGACAAATAAAAAAATAGTACACCTTCAAAAAATTCTAAGTCCAGACTTATTTGCCGAAAATAGGACAAGTTTGACCGGTCTTTTGGCCATAACTTCAGACAGAGTGAAGATACCTTAGATCTGTCAAGATTCTCCACTATTGATTGGTACCAAATTATCGCTATTTCTTGATGGAAAAAATGAGAAAAACACTAAATATAACGACTAATTTTTGAAATCGCGGGTTTTCGAAATCTCAAGAACAGGTGACCGAATCTGGTCGTAGTTCGACTCGTTTCCACCAGACCTATCGATCAAAAAATCATTCATGTAAACCTACCTATTTCAAAACCTATATATTAAAACTACAGCACTATTGTGTCTTCTCGGGAAGCCTCGTACGACCAGAAGCCACAATAAATCATCAATATTTGAATTTCATAGTGGACATTTCATAAATACAGCAAAAGAACAACAGGTGACTTCCGAAAATCGGACAGTTTTGGGCCCTGGTTTTTTGGGATTATTTTTTCATGCAAAACGAATATCACCACCGGTTAAGAACACTGCTGAAAATTTAGAGCTAGGTATTCAATTCAGTTTAATGAGATCACTCCAAAATTTCACGCCGCCAGGGAGGGTTGAGCGTTAGTAGAGAGGTCGAATGAGACCCCTAGTACACGCCTACAGGCAAAATTCTAAGTTAATCGTAAAGTCAGTATCAGAGAACACCAACTGATATATACTTTAGGTTATTGAGGTAATGTGGTGGCGCGGTTAATTTGGTGTCATATGTTCATTCAGGTACCCAGCGTTTAACTATTTCTAAAGATCGAACATTGGATATATATTTACGAACCTACATACACATCAATTTAGCTTATAAATTCAACACATCTATATCCATGTCGTTTCGTGGGAATTGCAGTCGCTCGCGCCAGACAGTAAAAAGGCCGATCGATCCGACTGAATGTTTTGTATACGCTTCCAGCCAATACCATTTTATTCCAGGAAAACTCACATATCCGCTGATAAGACAATGACACACCAAGCTAAGACTTCACATATGACTGGAGAAATGCAAACATTATTGGCACCTTCCAGATTCTATCTCACATAACACTGGCAAATCTCCAGTGTTCAGACTCAATCAGCCCTTTGTTTAACCATGTTTACCTTCATCTACTTTACTATATACAAGTTTCGAAGACCAGGTTCCGGTTCTGGTTCCGGTTTAATTGACGGCTCCTGTTGCTGGTTCCGGGTGCGACAAATTTCGATTCCGGTTGTTCCCTGGCAATAAGATATTAAAATAAATTTTCACTGATTTATAATTCGTCGGCCTAGTTCCAGTACATAATATACTGCAGGCCCGTCTTAGTATAACAATGCGCCTCGCGGATAACAGAAATACACGCAGGCAATAATGTATATATATGGCGTGCTGTAAAAACACGTTATCCAGCGCAGATAATGTAGGCCGGCCCGTAGATAACAATTAGCGACGATACAGTTCTTCTCTTGACTGTAATATGAGATCAAAAAACGATATCAACGATATCAAGCATTAACCGTAAGATCGCTTAAGCGATCCTGAATGTCTATAAATCACTATACAAATTCAAACTACAAATAAAACAAACTACGGAATATATGTGAAGTCAAGCAGAGATAGCTCAGTCGGTATAACGCCTGCTTGCGATCTAAAGGTACGAGTCCCACGCCAGCTTAAGATTTCTGCGTCTGTTATTCACATCCATTTCGCCATCTAGTATATACCCAAAACTAGGCGGAAATGAAAAATATATTACCTAACACTGGCCTGTCCACAGCCCTCCGAAAAGTGGGGGGAACTTCGGGGGCCCCCATGTTCATTCTCGGGGGAAATTTCAAAGTGGGGGGGATAAATTTTGCTTAAAAATACAAAATATTTCCATATTTTAATGCATTTTTACTACTGTGAACGTACTTTCAAGCTAAAAAACAATATTTTAGCGTTATAAATAGTGGTAATTAATGTTTAAAAAACAATTTGCAAACAAAAAACATAAATTTTCAGACATAAAAACTTTTGGGAATTAGTTGAACATGGGGGGTTTCGGTCGAGTGGGGGGGACGGACATGGGGGAAAATCTCACGAACATGGGGGGATTTGGAAAGTGGGGGGGTCCAACCCCCCACCCCCCCACTGTGGACAGGCCAGTAACACAAACAAAAAGCAACAGTTTTAAAAGACGTAGAAGTCGACTGAAAGCATTAATACGGAAAGGGAATTCCATTCGTCAATCAAACGCTGATATGCAAAATAACATTGATTGTCGTAAATTAAGAAGATTTTAAATAATAATGTAATATATTTTCGTTAACGCCTAGCGGTAAGACATTGAGCCGGTCGACTTCTAAAAACGGTCGGCTGAAAAGTTGGGTACGGGTGGGATTGGAATGCACGACCTCTTGGATACGCAAGCAGGCGCTCTACCCGATGAACTATCCCGGCCCACATTCGCCGCAGATATACAACCCGCTGAATTCGACAAATAATAAATTATATTTAATACATTATTACCGTTACCTTTAATACATTTTTATAAGCGGATACTGCTGAACTTATGCATATATACATACGTATAGCTGTGAAATACCGGGTTATATAGTTTCTGAATTTAAACATTTAAATGTTACTAGTATCGTTGCAACTATGCAGAGAATACCCCGTTTTGCTTAGAGTTCAGCTACGAATAACCTGATATTTATTAATTCAGTTTATTACTTATTCATTTCGTTAGATCCAAATATTAGTTATATATGGTTTTATTTGTCTAACGAATAATTAAAAGCAATGATGCTAAACTCAGGGGTCCTAGCATAGCATCTAGTTACATTATTACAGTTCCATTTCTGTTGGGGATTTCACAGGCTACACAGGATATTTCTAGGTCCAAACCCACCCAAATATCCTAAAAGTAACCCAAAATCCCACCAAAAAATTGAGTTTTTCAAATTTTCAGCTATTACATGGTCCTTACCCCTTTAGTTGCTTAAATTTTATAATTGTTTTGTTGTTTTCGGTCGGAGTTAATTTGCATATATTGTATCAATTTCTCTGGTTAGCTAACATGTTCTAATTTTGGGTTTTAATTTTAAGTCTAGTTTAGTTTTCTGTAGTCTAGAGTTCGATAGAGCTCGCGTGCAAAAGAAGCACGTTATTCACTGTTTTATCTTACGTGTATACGGGATTACCTAGCTAATAGCTTTGCTGTGTATGATATAGTTGCTTTTCGGACCAAAGGCGTTGTCTGCATATATCATGTGGCAGAGTGTTCATGTATTTCTTTAGTTTATATTCCGATTGGCGTTCTTATCTTCTTGTGTGGGTTGTAGGCACAGTAGTGACAATTGGCTAAGCCTTTATGATGGAATGTTTATGCGGCACTAAGAAATGCGTTTGTGGGCGACGTTTGGTCATACTTATTGATTTAATTCATAGTTCTTGGAAATTGTGGTTGTCTGTCAAACCCGAAAGATCGCATAAATAAGTAGTGAAGTATTGAATCATAATATTACATACTTAGATTAAATAAAAAATAGGACCCAGGCTCAAAACAAGTAGCCATAAGCGGTTAAGCTTACAAATTAATAATTATAGTGGTTCGTACGCCCTTCGGGTACGTCCGTTTTAATATAATTACTAGAATTAACCCTAAGGCAAAATATAAGATATCTACATAACCTTAACGCGGTGAATGTCCTTCGGGTGTATTGCTCAAACCTGGGAAAAAGGATAAGGTTTTAAAATAATCACACGGATGTACGCCTTTCGGATACAGTCGTGTCAACCTCAGAAGAGAACCGAATACGGAAACTATTAAAAATAAATCTAAGGCATAGGATAAGGTACCTAAATATTCGCACGGTTGGAAGCCCTTCGGGTAGTTGTGTTAACCTCAAAAGAGGAACTATTGGTTAGCCATAACTTACTCTAATTTTAATCAGTGTAAAAAGATATCATAGGTTAAAGTGTAACGATCAAAGAGTTCAGGCTTAGGAATAAAAATTGACCGGTGGATAAAAGTAAGCACAATCTAAAAAAATTGTGCCAGGAAATTAAGTGACGCGAGTGCCTTATTACCATACTTGCCTTACAAATTAACTTTTTAACTGCGTCTTTCGTGATGCAGTTCTGGATCTAGAGTAGGCAAGTTAAGCGCTCAATAAAACAAGGCCGCCTCGCCATCGAAAGCACAACTTAACGCGAGCCATCCGCGCGATATACTTTGTTCCCTACCGGCATTCTACTGGCCACACCTTGAACCAAACAATTTTCGGTGACGAATCCCGTCCCTCTTTAATTACATCAGTCGTCATAAAAACTTCCCATCCAACCTCATTCCTATGATTCCAGCATAAAACAACAATTTCAATCAATTTTTAATTATTCTTGTTCTTTTGTTTTATTCTGTATTGGGGGTAGGTGTGGACTATAATTTATTGTGGCGGCTATCGGATTATAAATTGGGACGGGATTCGTCACTCGAAGATGTGTGGTCCGTACGCGAGGCCAGTAGTATGTCGGTATAAATTATTAATTGTTCCTTGGCGCGCGTTATTAGGTCAACGTATATATTTTTATTTCCCACAGCGCTGATGCGTGACTATTCGATTTGCTCGATATTTGATTCCATATGAAGTCAAAACAGCCGAAGTTAGAATGTTTATTCCAGATTAGTATAATACGCAATAATTGATAACACGGGTTCGGTTCCGTAAAGTCACTCTTTAAGCAACGTATCTTATATTTTCCAAACACTCAGCCATGTCAGACGTAATTCCTTCCGCGATTTCTGTGCCAGAACTCCGAGTATTTTGACACTTGATGCTAGAAAATCCGTTACTATTTGACTTAGACGTTAAACCGTTACGATTTAACTTTATTGCACAACTGGCACTGATAATTTTTCTCAACTCAGTAGTGATCGCACAATTATTCTGAGTAATTTATCTGATACTTGCGGTTAGGGTATGTATATATTGATTAAGTCCTCTTGTGAGGTTTGTACGAGAACGCCGGACGGTTGGACAAGTACATTTATTTAAGTACCTTAACCTTTGCCTTAGAATTACGCTATTTAGTTTCCTTAGAGCTACCAGTGGCCGGACGGTTTACTAATAGATCCTGAGTAATTGATATCTATTACTTTCCTTTTTGGGTTGGTACGTAGACGCCGGAAGGTTGGACTCGTACGTTTATTTAATTGCCTTATCCTTTTCCTTAGAATCAGGCTAATTAGTTTCCTTATGCTAACTTTCCCGCTGCCGGACGGATCAGCTAGGCGCGTGTTATTTCCAATACGGTTATAGTTAAGTTACGCTCGTGATATCTCATTTTTATTTGGGAATAATACCTAATACGAATAAGGTAAATTAATAAAACGATAAGTACATACCTATTTGTGAAGTGCACCCAAACTCAACGTAAATTATTTTCATATTCAATGCCAAAGTCTGCCAGGTTTTTCACTGATCCACTGACTCGAGATTTCCTTCCAATTATTCACTTACAACTTTGATACCATCCGCAACATCATAAGTAAAGCCACATAAACACATTAAATTCAATAAGCATAAAATTCGTAACCAGAACATACCATTCAAAACGAAAAGTAGCTAGCTAACCGTAACTAAATAAGTAACCAATTTCAAGAAAACCAATTTTTGTTTGTAAAATCGAAAATAAGAGGTCTGTTGTGGATTAAGCCTTGTAAAATAATCACATGCAATACTGCTCTGCGTAGGCTGCCAAAGCTTAAGATTGGGTCATTAAATCGTTCGAGAACAAACTCCAGACTGAATTAAGAAAACTGAAAACATGACAACACTAGTTAGCTAATAACAGAAAATGATAATTATGCAAATTATCATTAAAACTAAATAAAATGCGAAATAAGCAAAACCAAAACCCACGGGCGTAGAAGGTAGGGAGGTATATAATAGATGAAAAAGTGATCCATCCCAGGTTTTTGGGAAATTTTTTGGTTTTGGGACGGGTTTGGACTGGAACCCCGTAGTAGCCTGGTCAAACCCTAACAATACATTTGAATGAATCCGTATATGAATAACAGCACTAGCTATGTATAATAAGCAATATTAAAAAACAATATACGTAAAAACAAACATTGTGGTTAATGACAGTTACACAGAATTGGCTCAAGCACGAAGACAGGGTGACGGGGGTAGAGCTGCGATGGTACCCCCATGACCTATGTCAAGGAAATAGAAAAAAGGGCAGGCCAAGCCGAAAACCCGCTCTACCCAAAATTTGTCTTAAATTGTAGTACTGCGAACTGCTTCGGTATAAACTTTCCGGGCTCCTTCGGCGCGCGAAAGGGGCGGGTCCGGAATCAAGTTTACTGTGGGAGAAATTGTGGGTGCGGAGCGTTACGGGGGCGACCCAAGCGGTGGTAAACTTTGTACCCTGGGACTGAGTAAGTATCTACTGACAGCCCAACTGACACAACCCTTTTACGGGGACGTTGCGTTATTATCTCTCAAATTATTGATTCATTAAGCGCTCTGGAGCTAATAATTCACAGTTAAGGGTTAAGGTTGCTTCCAATGCGACCTCAGAAAATTTTCAGAGTTCCCAACAAGGTTCCCATTTGAAATCTGGTGGAGTAAACCTAACGCATGAATCCAAGAAAAGAGCAGGATTCTTTAAAACATCTCAATTTTAAAACCTAAATCAAATTTCATAAAGCCATGTTAATGTTATAGCGCCTTATTTATGTGCAACTCGTCAGGTTTGTAGCGGTTACCTAAATATTCTTCTTTAGTCAATATTTTAAAACCCCCGCTTTACCTCCTGCACGGTTTCCGAGTCATTGGTGCAGGGCCGTTACCGTTAGAGATCAAAGGGGTGATAAACACTGAAACATATTTCCAAATACGAAATTAACTTTTTTAGAACTAAAAGCAGAACCCTATCGCCTAATCAATAAATACACAGGCAGAGCGTCACGAATCATGAGGTTAAACTGTTAAGGTATCAAGGATTCAGAAAATGCATGGTTGTTATCCTTACACCAAGCAATTTCATTCACCTTATTTAATGGCATCCACAGTTAGACGACTTCTTAGCATAGTTTTTGACCAGAACACCTATCGAATTTTCTGCATCTACCATTAGGTGGTATCAACAACACTAAAAGATGTCAAGTTCGAACACCTCGCTGCAGATAGTAGTCTCCAGTGACAGAACGTTAATGGCAAGAAACTAGATAAGAAACAAGGCTCAGTACTTGGTACGAGATGAAAGACGTGTCTCACAAGATAAAGGCGACGTTGTAAAGCTTGGAATATGGACACATATTATACATACTCATGGGGAAAAGCTTAACCCCTGAGTTCCGCATTCCCCTCTATGAGGCTCGGCTAGCCTCTTCCCTCTCTTGACAGGTCAACTGGGACCCAGTCACCCCACTTCCTGGAAGCAACGCACGCGCTAAACCTACATGTGCGTTTCGCGGCGCCAAAGGAGCCGTCTTCAGCCACCCTCAGCGGAAGGTCCGGCTGCTTCCACCGTTGAGACAATTTATGACACAAATCCAATAAATAAGTGCACAATAGTCAGGATAATCATTCTCGTTACTGCCACAAATTAAAATTGAAACACTACTTGAAGATCAAACATTTAGTAATTCCGATTTTATCGCAAGATATCCGCAGTGCGTTATGCGTTTCAACAGTGGAAAGGGGAACTACCTGTCTAAAACTAGCACACGCCAAGCTAGGAACTCGGCGTTCGCATTACACACAAAGGATGTGCAACTTATGGTTTCGCCGCCTACGGCGCGTTCAGGGGGTCGGCCAGTAGTCAAGTTGTGAAATCAAGTCGGGCGACAGATCGTCATCTCACGCCTATGGGCGACAGCTCAGCGGTGATAGTACCCTTCTCCCTTACGATCATATATGTGTAGTACCTTTAATAATGTGAAAAGAACAGGGAAATTAGATTCCTTGAGATCGATTTTATCTTGATAGTCTGTGGTCATCAAAGCAAACAACAGATACATGCTCCATAAGCAAAAAACAGGCGCAAAGCCACGGAAAAGCGCACTGATAAGCTAATGAATGAGTGTCTAGGGTGCGATCTACGCTCCACAAACTGTGTAGACCGCGTCGTATGGGTACCGCTCTAAGAGGCGTAGGAGATTATAAATTTAACCTGATTTGGCAAGTGACATTGTTTTCTTTATGTCCCCTGGATGCCGATTGGAAATATCGTAGCACTAGGTCAATATAACGTTTATACATTTATTGCATCAGTTTTGAAATGTTTGTGTTACTGAAACACGAACTATAATGGCTATGCCTATGAAGCTTTATAATTGACCTCCAATGAATATTATATAAACAATTTGGAAAAACATTAATTTAGCATATTAGTTCTAAAATTAATAATTTGGGACAAATGGGTAACCCCGGATGAATTTTAGACTTAGTTTTAGTGTCAATGTAATGCTTACACTAAGACAAGCTTAACGTAAGTTTTACATAGGTTTAGACAAAGCTTATAAGCTGACGAAAAATTGTGATTTGGAGCTTTCCGCCCAGCGGTGTCGCGGGGATAGAAGCGTTGGCATTGTTTGGGTCAACGGAGGCATTATTTGGGTAACTGTCACGTTACAATTTTTTTGTTATTTATATCATGTCTCACTTACTATCTTGATCACTTTCAACATCAAAATTAAACTAGGTGTCGATGTCATTGAACTTCCACAAGTACACCACGTAATTTCACATAGTATAGCACGTTTGAAACTCATTTTCGTTTTGGCCCGTGAACACGGTAGGTCGTTTTTTTAGCATAAGAAATCTAAACATTGTAATTTCTAGCTGTGATCAGGTTATTGTCAACTACGCTAAACGAAAGAAATTGCTTCTCATAAACTTTGTTGAAATGCTATAGTGAAATAACCGATTTTATGAGTGATTTCATTACAGGAGAAGCATTACATATTAAAATTCTGTCGCAAAATCTATATCGTACCCAGGAATTTATATTGGGAGGGTGATGTTATGAGACAGGTTTAGACTTGCTCACAAAGTTTATTTATGTAGCGACTTGTGTGATGTCATTTAGTATGGTCAAATGCATGTCTAAATATTTCCCATAAATGAGTGGTTTTCGTTCTGCCAACCAGATTTAGCAAGTTAAGTTTCAATAATTGAAGGAACAACGTTGAGTCTCCATGAAGATATGTATACTGTTCTGTACGCCCATTCACACTTGAATGCTACAATCGTTACGATTACAGTGTGTTTGTGAGATGCATAAAAGTAGAAAATTAAGCCTCGGCACTCCATACAGTAAGCATAGCTTAAATGTCAGTTCCTACATGCAACTTTACGTATGCCCGTGAAATACAGTGATTTCTAACAGCTAGCCGTAAGAGACTAAAATCTCTAACAGCTAGTAACGACTAGAGATTTTTGTCTCTAATGGCTAGTTGTTAGAGACTCTTGTCTCTTGCAGCCAGCTGTATACAAAAATCTCTTACAGCCAATCGTTAAATATTTGAAATTCTAATGGATAGCTATTAGAGACTTTTGAATTTTATAACTGGCTGTAAGAGAGAAAAGGCTCTAACAGATAGCCATTAAAGACAATAATCTGTTATTACTAGCTGCAAGAGATTTTAGTCTCTAACAGCTAGTTGTTAGAGATTTTTGTATTTATTGGTTATCTGTATGAGACTAAAGTCTCTTACAGCTATCTGTTATAGATTTAAATATCAAACAAGGAGTCATTAGAGACAAAAGCCTCTAGCAGCCGTTTTCAAGAAACTAAAATATCGTATAGCCGTTCATTAGAGATTTTAGTTTCTTGCAGACGGTTGTTAGAGACAAAAGTACCCACTTTTTGCACTCATTATTCTGTGAAACATGCATGGCTATTACTTGTAGCCATTACTTGATAGGTTTACCACAAACAACATCTCCTCACTGTACAATCTTTATTTGTTAACATTTAAGCGTGTGTCGAGATGTTGCTGTAGCATGATTATAAATTATAGAACGCCACTTTAGTAATAGATATGCACTACCGCGAATTTCATAAGCGTAGATATTTTGCAAAACGTTATGTGATGTAACGAAACAACGTTTGAACCCAATATATTTATTTCAGGTTTTTTGTATCCTATGGGTCGTCCTGCGAGCCGTGCAAGCATGGATACTTCTCTACACACGAGCAACTCGCGGTGCTGTAGGAGGTAATCGATTCCGCTAATCTTCCAGGCCGGGAGCCAGGCTCCTTTGAAGATCGACAGTTTCCGTTATTCTCAGAGATTTAGATTAATAGGTTATCATAGGGGCCGTGTGGAGTAGGGGCTATGCGCATTACAACTTTGGGAACATGCTCATCCGTAGCTACTGCGTACACAAGAGTCACGTCCTAAGAAAAATATTAGGTTTTTGAATTCGCAGGTAGCATTTTTTCTCCACGTTAAGACATTGTAGGGGTCTAAATATATATGCTAATTTAAATACTGAGCTTTACTACTTTCTCATGGCAGATGCTAAATTATAGTTATATAACGAAAGATTTGTAGATAATTAAAAACATTTTATTTTGGTACAAGTGTTCGCAATAGTTCTAAAACTGCGTTGCTTCATTATAGTAAACAATATGTAAAACTATAACTCAAAGATCGCAACCTCCAAATGCCGTCAAGGTCAGTATCAAAACCTCGCGATTTTTAACGTCGCCCATGCCTTACGGAAACAATGCCGCCGAGGCGGTGCAGAGTTTTACTACGCTTTTGCTCCCATGTGTTTCGGACCATGCATGCATTTGGATGTTGGGATGCGCATTTTGTCAGAGACCCTTGAAGGGCATTACGACTTTTGTTTGATATCTATACTCCTAATCACCTTAAATGCAGGTCAAAGCTCATGCGTTTCGTTTATTGTGTCGAAGTTTTGTCAGACTGTGCACATTGGAAATTTCCTAAGACATCAAACTTCCCTAGGGCTGTGTAAGTTCACAGGAACCCTCGGTTCAGCGTAAACCCGTGCGTCTCTTTCGAGCCGGGGAAACGCCAAAATTACTTTTTATCGAATCGACAAGACCAATTCAGGCAATATTAATAGGATTGCACGAAGAACCTCGAACCGTTTGCTAAATGATCATGGAGTGGCAAGCTATTAGTGCGAAAACATACTGGTACAATGAGTTGTGGGTAAATAACCCTGGTTTAGAACCATCAAAATAATGTCAGGAACGAGCTTAACCCAAGACTGGGGACAAAACGTAAATTTTAGCACATGACCTACCCTTTGAACTAAGGACGAATCTGAGAAAAGTATTTCCTCAGACCGGACGAAAGCAAAACCCACAAATTTTTACAGAGCGACTTCATCGCTGACTTTTCAGTTTTTTTATTATTTCGGCATTGTGACCCGTTAGGTCGTATATAGATTTGGGGTTACATTCAGGCATACATATTAGGGGTTCAGATTTGCATTCACATTTGTATATATATTTCGGGGTTCCCTTTAGATCTGTCTCTGTTATCACAGGCTTTTTGTCGCACAATGACAGAGTCTCATCCTCGAAAATATACCTCGAACGACCGATGGAAATATCAAAATTTCCATCGTTCGAGGCAGTGCAATGCAGTGGAAACCGCACTGCAACGCAATCACACAACGCACAAACAGCGATACAAAGCTGAATTGGGATAGGAACAGGAGACGTAGAAGGGAGAATTAAAAGAATAGAGAGAATCCGACTTGCCAATTCATTCTAGGGACTAATTCCGTAAGAATTTAGGAGCAGAAAACGGAGTTCGCTGAAATTCTCAAACTAAAGTGAAAATATGATTTTGGACTCTTTATTTAGAAGGTGCCCTCAACCGACGTAAGAGTAGAACGAACGCCCCTAAGGCACCTAACCGCTGGTTAAGAGTAGATTTACCAAGAGCGGTCGGACAGAGACTTTAACCGCCCGAAATCAACCTTTACATGGCGAATCAAAGTCAGCAAAAGTTGCCCCCCAACCAAAACATGCTGTTTTGGACCAATTTAGGGCTCAAAGACAGCCGATCCGAAGGTAGCACAAAGGCCCCCATAAGCTTTACCACAGTACAGTAGTCGAACTACCGTAACACTTTACTAAAATCTACCGGGACCTTCAACCGGTGACTATTGAGCGATTCAAAGTTAGCAGAAAATCTCCCCTGATGGCTATATGTCATTTTGGACCGACTTTGAGCATTTCTTACTAAACATTCACACGTCGCATGAATGCCTTTCCGAGATTCTTAGATACCCGCATAAACGGACTATCCCGTGCGGTAGTTAATTTAAGGTAAATGACAGCGGTTCGGAAAAGCATCACCAAACTCAGTACAAATCCCCTCTCTTAGAGTATGAAATGTGTGCCGACTTTAGATCGTTTTTATCAGGGCATACTCAGTCAGACACATACCCCCATCTCTCGATTTATGGTCCCATGATTGCTCTAGACACGTAACAATCCAGAATTATACAATCATTCCTATTCCCCACGATACATCAACGTAAACCATGCACCAAAATCCTCTAACTTTTACTTACAATTTTTAGCGCAAATTTTGTCCCTCTTGGTCGGCTCAATTATAGTTGGAGAAATGCCCCTTTTAGGTTCTAGGTAGGAGAACACCTTAGCTTCACAACGTGTTCTTTAGCTTTAGCCCCTTTAGAGGGTAAGTTAGAAGATCGACAGGCAAAATCGGCACCAAATAACCTGTCCTTTTTAGGAGTTACGTAGAAGTTAGCTTCTTCTCATCATAGCTCCATATAAGTAAACTCCCAGTAAAATCTTAAACTTACCTGACTCATTGATCATATTGAGTACTGGTCACTCATTACATGGTCCTCACACGAACATTAGGACTTCCTTAGGGATAGATTAGGCAATTGACCGGGACAGGCTCCCGGCCATACAAAAAATAACACGTCTTGCATTGGGAACATCCATAGCCCCTACGGCCTGGAGTCTTTAGCTAGGAAGGGTAGGTCGTCTCGGTATCAATTTCACTAGGGTTATGCACTGCACGCTGCGGTGGTAACCTAGACTAATAGGAACAAACTTGCTAACAACGGAAACAGGATCGGTTAAAAATGCTAAACTTTGATTCCCACCCCTAGGCTTCATGGTCCTCAGTCCTTTGGGCGTTCTGACCATCGGTTATACCGCCGGGAAGACAGACGTTCCAACAAGCGCAGGGTCCGTTCAGAAATGGATAGGAATTCTATGCCCCCACACTTATTCAAACGATAAAAGTCTTCTCATTTCTCTTGAACTGACCCTAGTAAACTATCATGTCGGCCAGCCTGACTTTGAACCCAATATCATGCCCCCATCTAAAACTTATTCAAGATCTCGCCCGAATCGGGAATATAGAAAAGCGGTGATAGCACCAGCCTCTCACACGAGCTTCGAAAGCTCTGAACTGTCAGGGAGTGTGAACTTTGTCGCTCCGAGTGAATGAACGCACCACGATACAGGTCCCCGCGAGTGTCTCAAGTCGCCCATCGCATACCGTGGTACAAAATCTCCGTATCCCCCGCGCCGCTAAACTCGAGCCGACTGTAAGCAATATCAAATTACCCCGTTTCAGCTCGGCTGTAGACAATGTATAAAATACATACAATATATACATGCATGCATACATGGGTATACCTCCAGTAGGAAATTCTCCCGAGAAAACTCAAAAAAAGCGTGATCACTGTCACCCATTCCCTGAGCCATAGATTCGAGAAGAAACTGTCAGCGTGGAGACCACGAAGCGAAGGTAACTTACCTTCTTTGGTTTGTGGTTCAGTGGATCTGCCATCGCTGTGCAGCGATATATCAGGCGATTGACACGTGCCCGAAATCCTGAAGTATCCTCAGAACAATATCCGGGGATCGCGGGTTTGAAATAACCGATTGACCATGGCTTGTAAGGACTCCCGCGATCAGCCAATCCCGACGAACCCCAAAATCGGTCGACTCACCAAACCCTATCCATTATGCCCTTATGACCGGTTACCTGTCGAGATCCACGTCGACTATATACGTGACAGTTTTGAAGTCGGTAACCAACATGATGGTCGAGTGGTTAATACATATGGCAGATACACTTAGAGGAAAATAAAAGGAACAACTCAAAACCTACCGATGTACGATCGAAACTCAGCAAGGTAAAGGACCAAAGTCCTGTTGCAGTTTTTGGTCTTGATCACCCGGTATCTCTAAGCAAGGAAAATCTTTTGACCCCAACGGCCACCTCTTAATTTCAGGACACCGGACTAAGAGAACGCTCGCGAAGCTTAAAATTTTGATCTTCACCAACTGACAAACAATCAAATTCCTCTGGGATGCTACTTAATTTAGGATAGTAGTCAAGTCTTCTTTGAAAGCTCATAGGCCGGGGACGTCAAAAATGGCTACACGATCCGAAATGATTAGCGAAAGCGAATGTGGGCACTCGGAAACGACTGAAGGCTGAGAGATGTCCGATCACTTAATGTTTAGGGTGATGCGGCGTTTACGTTATAAAGGACCCCCATGTGAAAGTTTTGTCCCCCTATGGTCTAGACCATACCATCCAGTGGTATACAGTGTATACCTACACTATAGATGGTGTATGAGACATCATCAACTTAGGTATAGTGTCTAAACCTACCTACTGCTTTTTACTGACGGTGTCAAAGACACTATATATAAAATTTTACTGACGGTGTCCAAGACACCATATAAAAATCTTTGAAGTGTGGGGACACCATAAAATATCGAAAATGTCCCTAACAGCATGTTCGCTAGTAAAAAAGTAAAAATGTTGACAAAAACCCGTGCGATGAATCTAATATATTTTTGACCATCGTTCCAGGTGCTTGAAGCATTTTGCAATTACCTTCAATATTACAGATTTTTTGATTTTGCAACTAGCTTTTTCATACAATAAAAATATAGCTTCCACATTGTTACTAACATTATGTCTTATATAAAACTTGACTTGGCCGAAGTCGAGGAACAACAGAATTCCTAACCAAGCAGTCCGATCCCATGCGACATTTAGATAATCACCATGCACATGCATTGCACCTTACTGTTGGTTACTTCCCAATGCATTTGTAACCGCTTATTAGATATACGGCATATCATATTCGTGCTGTGATTCTAATATAAGTAAAACTATACGTTGGTATTTTGCGAATCTATTACAAACTGTATTTCGTATATTAAACGCTCTAGTAATATACGCTCAAAAACCAATTGATTTATTGTTGAATACTAAAAAATTCAAGTAACCATTTAAGCAATAAAGAAAATGTTAACAAATAAAGTAAAGTAGTAAAAATGCGCGAATATGAAATGCTTAAAAGTACCCGGAAGTAAACCGATAAACTGAATATACTTTTTATAATATATTAAAATAATTGTGGCAGACAAACCACGCCTGAGAAAAGTAATTTGTTGTATAAATGTTAAATATTAAGCAATAGATTTCATCAATACATATTATGTAAATCAGCATTGGCGCAAATCCAAAAAAAGTGGGG
>JASANE010004392.1:0-32886 GCA_030248225.1 Trileptium ribeirensis | reverse complement strand
GTTGTTATACACTCGCCAACCGCAACATTTAGTCTGCTTTTAGCAGCGAAATGTTTTACTACTTTATATATCGTCCAAAACGTTGGATATTTTGGAAGACAATGGTATTTGTTCCAATATAAATCTATACATGTACTGTGAATACATGAGACAAATAAAAAGCAATAATTTAGCAAGTCTTAAATGGAATGGCATCAGTTTTGCTCCAAACTACGCGTTATGTACCTATCCAATATTTTAAATGCTGGTCATAATAACGCTAGTATATTAATCATGTAGGAGCAGCTTATTGGTATTATTATGTTTCGTTTCAATTGCCGTCAAACTGTCATGAGCTATTGGGGCATGAGCAATAACGATGGCGTTTTGGTCTAATTTGCTAGTTGTTGCCCGCCGTTATCGAGTGGATAGGGTTATTTTATGATGAAATTCCTGTGGGTATACCCTGTAGGATTTGTTCTGTGAAATCTGAACGAAATTAATTTTTTGTTGGGATGGGCAGTTCTGAGGATCGTTAAAATTTTTGTAGAGATGGGACAGTTCTTAGACACTACAGGTAAAGTTATTAATCGGTACATTTCATTCAAATTAATATTTGGCATTGAATGGGCTACGATTGTGTCGCTGCAGTAACACTTTGATTCGAGTTGGCTGAAAAAAGGTCCGCTGTACAATGCTACACTTGACTTTTGCCAAGCTCTTCATAGATTGTATATTTGGGTATGTGATATTGAATTACACATTCGTTAGCGGATATCCTTGAGAATAGCCAAGAAACAGATGACAGCTAAACCTGAATTAGCAGCTAGTTCACCTGGCTCGCAGTTAAACAGCTATTTACTGCCGTTCCAAAAATTTGATACACGTTAGGTTTTGGTTTAGCGTAACTTAAACTTCGACTATTCCTCCAATAAATCCTTAACATAGTGAAAACTTAGCAGGTGAAATGCAGTGCATAAGTTTGATTGATCACCATTCGTTTGTTCAACATCCATATTGCTCGGAAATGTAATATTCGTTTGCAATATATAGCTGCTGTCTGCTGCATAACTGCGAATTTTTTACTTACTGGGATTTGTAGTGTTTATCGCATGAGCCTATTCAATTTTCAAGAAAAACTTCCAAGTCTGATAAAAGCCATACACTATGTTTTCCTTATGACATTGCTGGATAAAAACATTCTGCAACTATATAGATCATCCTGTTAGCAAGTTGCTACACTAATGCATAATTTTATTACCAGAACCGTCACGACTCTGGAAAAAAGAAAGATCTTTCTAATTTCATTAAATTTGATATATTACGGGTTGATATTAAGGGTTTTTATAACGAACTTCCAAAATGAAAATTCAGAGACTTTGCAAAAAATAGTTCTAAAACGGCTTGAAAAATACTGCCACATCGTAGGTTATCGGTCCTAGCACCGCATACTGACGCGTAAACAACCGACTGGCTGTCTGTCAATAACACTGCAGCATGGATGTTATGGATTAATCTGCTTGAAACTTCCCGATTTTCCATAGTAGTGAATCATACGTAGACTTTTCGAAAGTGCTTGAAACTTTTAGAGCTCTTATCCGGTTAACATATTTTTGCACAAAAAACTCTTATCATAAAATGTTCTGTTGAACATAGCGTATCGATAATCGTATAAACCGCGAGGATAAACTTCACAACTCAAGATTATCCTGAAAACTATTTGAGCTATTTTGACTTATTGATGACTTAAGATTATTTAATTTTTCAGCTCATAAGTGAAACTTCGGTTGATTTTTAGGCACTTCAGAAGTTTCGCAACATAAATACAATTACATAAGTAGAATAATATTTCAAATCACAGTCATAATAGTTAAAATGGTTTATATAAAAAATAGTAATAACGATCCAAACTTACTGTAACGTCTAAAAGCCACTGAAATATGTGGTGCACCAGGATTGGTGATGCTACCTGAACAACTACAAGATGTTCCTATTTTGGTGTTTCAGATTGAAATATTATTTACAGTGACTCACAAAATACTTTTGGTTTTTACGTATCTTACAGCGATCTCAAGAAAATCACCTAACTATTTCGGACGTCCTGTTAATTCGGCCGATTCTGATTTGGTTTGGAACAAATTAAGATGGCACTACCATGCCATTTCAAATCAGCCGTTCGCTGCATCCTGATAGCGTAATTTGTATTTTTAATTTCGCCTACAAAGAAAAGTGTAGTCAAACAAATACTTTTACTTAAAATGAAAACAAAAACAATTAGTTTAGCCTAGTTTAGGTTGTGTAATTCATCAGGTAATATCATTTTGAAACAAACTCTTATCCTAAATTAATATGTTTTTTTCGGGAACGTTAATTTTGATTCCGGAGGAATCTATTCACCCACATACAGTGTCCCTTGTTCGTTCAGAAACAGTAGTTTAAAAGCCATGACAACGGCATAATATTTTAACTAGCTTCCTAAGCATATCTTGTAATAGCTCCCGCATAAAAATACATAATGTTACCATGACTAATCTTGTCAATTTTGTGGAATCGTTTGCAAATCGCAAAAAAGTCCTTATCCTTAAAAATGGGCATGAGTTCGTTTTTCGAGTGTAATTATTACTATCATCAAACATGGTAATAGCATAACACATCCCTACACACTAATATAGGCCAGTGCTAAATGATACGGCCACATTCGGCCGTACCTTTGGTATTATCATGTATTGACTCCATCTTATTTTGTGGGGCAATAGTTCTTGCACCAGTTTTTTTGGGGTGTATGTCGGACCACCCAGTTTTTACAAAGTCAGCTTGACAATTGTAGATTTCTTGCTTCCCGTGGCAGCTTATTAATTGTACTTACCATACCGTTTTGTTCCGGAGATATCTGAATATTTGAAATAATAAAACACAGACTGCTTCTAAATGGGTAATTTTATTTGACCAAATTATAATGTAAACACTCATGGAAAAATAGCAGAAGACAAACAAAAGACTAAAATTTTTGAACACCGCCATATTTGTATAGTAACACGATCTTTAATGCAAAATGAGAAGATAAAGCTAAATGTACAAGAATCATCTAAATAACAGGGAAAAAACTATATGTGTTCAGAAGCAAATCGAATACCCGTCAGCAAAGCCGGCTGACAAACAACAGTACATGCCATAGAAAAGTTAGAACGATTGGCTCTTTATGTGTGACAATATGTATTAATATATCACGCCACGAAATTTCTTACTCGCGTTTGAATTTTATGACTTTTCCCTTTGACAGGAAAATATTTAATATTGGGAAATATTAGGAAATATATATAAATTCGGGGACACATTTTTGATTTTTGAAAGTATGTGACTTCGTGATTTTTTGGGCGATACATTTTATTTTATCTGTGCCTTAGTACGTATGCATTTGACGCGGGAAATTGCGCTCGCGAATTAATTACACTTATCTGGAATTTATCACGTGAGCTTTAACATGGAAATTTAGATAATTTTTTTAATTTTGGGTACATCTAGGTTTCCTCTAAACCAAATTATATACTTTGTAAATTTTCGAGCCATATACCCATTTTTTGTTGTGTGTTGGTACGTATAGACTAACGCAGTAAATTGCGCTCATGTATTACACACCAGACATACTATAGCCCACGGACGCCGCATTTATTGATACAAAGCAACTATTTTATGACGTTTGATGCATTCAAGTGTTTTGTGATTGTCATTCGTTGCTAGTGTAGTACAAAGTGTGATTGAATTGAACGCTGGGGCGATATTTTCTTGGTAGAGCTAATTTTTAAGGCCTGTACTCGTTGATTGATGATTTTTTCAACCTGTTACAACTATTAATTGGTATTAATAGTGTAATTATTATATGGAGAATAGTTTCTTGCCGTATTCGATAACTCGTCGGTCAAGTCCGCTCTTGTAATTGTTAATAGAATGGAAAAAAATAAATTAAAATAAAATCTTAAACCGCAACATGTTTCAGCTAGTGTGGCGCAACGGTCGCAATTTTCGTTGGCCGGCCGGCGACTTTTCAGGCTCGTATTAAACAGCATTGCGGACCTTTTCAACATAAGGTTCCCAAAGTTTTTCTGTGTTATTTTCCTATAATACGTAATTTTTCGATGCTGATTATACACAGAATTTTATATCACTCATTCCGGGTCTTCACATGTCAATATGGCATATTTAACTACGCTGTAAAATTGCATTATCTACTGCGCAGTTACATGTAAAACCACGATACTCATTACACTGCAGTTTCCATAACAGCGTAAATAATACTTAATTTATGCCAGCCAGCTTCGAAAAAAGTTTATGTTTTAGAACGAAGCCTACAGCGACCATAATTACCTTGCCTCCGACATTTACGGAATCCGGACAATTCAAATATCAAAACAATAGCTAATTTGTAGTTTTTATTTTACTCTAAATGCGGTAGATTAATCCGACACCATTGCTGCGCTCTTTTCATTAGGTAAGCGAACTCCAACGGTGACGTTCAGTGTAATGGTTTTTAGTGTATGCACAAGCTGTCAATTTATTATGTAGCGTGAAAACTCCACGTGAAAAAAGCTACACTGCCGACAAAATGGTGGCCATTGTCTAATTTACTGATGCCGAACAGAAACATCAGGTTATTTCACAGTCCAAACTATTTCATGATGACATAGTTATGTATACAGATTTGCGAACGCACGAATCTCAATATTGAATACAGTTAAAGAAGCTTTAGAATCGTACGTAGATTGAAAGAAAATTACGTAAAACTTTAAATAATAAATTATTTATATATCCCATAGCAAAATCAAATTCTACGTAAAAACGTGGTCACAGCACATGATATATATTCTGTTCAGTACACCCGGAGGGCGAAAATGGGTCGGCCGGTATACCGGCCTATCCAGGCGGTTAGCCGCCAGGTATCCGGCGGAGGCGGATTTTCTTACCAGTAGCAAACACTAGTTTTTATTAGATTTCAGTCGATTTGATACATTTGGTCGATAAACAGCACTAGCAGCGTCCATTAACTACCACTAAATTTAATTGTTGCTGCTGAATATAACCTTGGTTGTAACGTTTGAAAAAATAGAGTTTTCGAAACATTGTAATGAAAAAAGAAACATTATTCACAAATTTCAGGCAGTTCTGTTGCAATATATTTTGCAATTTTTAACGTAAGCCACGTGCCGATAACTTCACAACTTTGATTTCGGCATTGTTACACATGGTGGCCGGGCGGCTTTTCATAAGATAAAAATTTTAAATGGTTATATCAATCTTAATTTATGCTTAATCTGAATGATTTTGTTCTTTCTGAATTACCAACCTTGCTTTAGCTAAAGAATGTATATATAAATGGGTTCTAAACGTTTAATAATCTAATTAGCTATAGGACTTTGGTGCCTAAAACGAGTTGGAACCGTCAAATTTATGTCAGATCATCAAGGCACATCTGATGTAAGGATTAGTGCAAAACACCATCTCATTCTGGTAAAACAAAAATCGCCTGAAGGAGTGTTGACGTGTTAAGATGTGAAATGTTTGTCGACTTGGGAGGGGATGAGAGCGATTTAGATGGTCCCACAGAGGGAAGGTCCTCGGAGAGGGACGTAAATTTTTGAAATTTCTAGGAATTCAAAAGTTTTGCCAATTGTGCTAAATTTTTTTCCTAATTTTTGCTAATTTGCGATAAATTTGCCTAGTTTCAGCAGTGCTTAGCCAATTTTACTCTATTTTTTGCCATTTTGCTATATTTTTGGTAATTTTTGCTTTAATTTTCCGCGCGCCTTCGAGGTTGGGTGTAGAGCCGCCAGGGGGTAGATTTCGCTTGATGGGATGACCCTTAGCGGTAAGCCCTCCAACTCCCGATGTCTTAAGGCTTAGTACTAACTGACTAGGCAAAAGATGGTATGCTTTAATTTTTCAGTATTTGAAAGTCCAGTCATTTCCATTTAACTGTGGCAGCGGATATGACTATTTCAGAGATAAAAGCTATTTTTGTACCACCAAGCCCTTTAGCATTTGTTTCTCAATTATATTTTCTGGGACGTAATCATGCTAACATCAATATTAGCTGCCGAGTGTCTCTGCATGCTCTGCGAAATACGAATCAATAAATGAATTCTTTGATAATGTATAATATTAGATATATATATAATAGAGTGACTTCCAAACTTGACCTGTGAGGCTTCTGAATTGCTTTATGATGTCTAATATTAGAGTAACTTCCAAACTTGACCTGTGAGGCTTCTGGATTGCTTGATGTTGCCTAATATTAGAGTAACTTCCAAACTTGACCTGTGAGGCTTCTGGATTGCTTGATGATGTGTAATATTAGAGTGACTTCCAAATTTGATCTGTGCGGCTTCTGGATTGCCTGATGATGTCTAATATTAGAGTGACTTCTAAACTTGACCTGTGAAGCTTCTGGATTGCTTTATGGTCTAACATTAGAGTGACTGCCAAATTTGACCTGTGTGGCTTCTGGATTGCTTGATGAGATCGTGTAATTGCAATAGTCGAAAACGTTCGACTTCGCCGACGATTCTGGTACTCTAGATTCAACATGATTGATGGTCGCGATACGCGTGGTCTATTTGGCCGTTAACCCCTGGAATAAGATTGCCAATGGTCTGGGCTATAGTTATTGCTTTGTTCCGTACTCACGTTTTTGGCACTCCCTATCTAAACGCCACTCATATTCTTGCAAATCAGAAATGAAATCCCACCCATTTTTATGAAGCACCAACTGGAGTACTCCTATTGTCCTGAACTTAAGTGATTTTCCAAAAATCTGAAGTTATTGAAAAAACAAAAAATAATAGAAAATATATATAACGAATCTCCGATTCGGTTAGATAAAATTGTTTGATAAAAAAAGTTACATAAATAAAATATATATATAACCATTATTATAACGACATTATTATACTGTAGTGGTGTGAATGAGCTTAAAATTTCGGGCCGATATCGGATCGACGCAGGTCCAGCCCGAAATGTTGTGCAGGCCCGGCTTGAATAAAATCTGAGCAGGCCCTCCGTCCCGAAATGCCCGAAGTAGCTGACATGCTTAAAATATGATTTCAATAATGTCATAAAATAAATAAATTTAAAAGACATTATTTTTTGCCGAATTCTAAATATTGAACTGCTATTGAATCTGTCTGTTATCGTATATTAATTAAAACAACTTTAAACTGACACCAACCAACCTTTAAAAAATACACCAACGGAAAACTATGGTAGTCCTTATTCTTCTCCAGAACTTGACATGTGCAAAAACCCATATTTGCATGTGTGTACAATGATACCTACATAGATGGAACAATTGCAAAATTTTTTTGTGCAACTTCTGCCTCTTTTTGGTTTTGTTCTTTATCCAATTCAATCATACTTTGTTAACAATTTTGGATACATTGCGCTGAGTGTAGCGTGATTTCTACAAAATTTTGTGACAAAACTTTTAAATTAAGTGAGGCTCGACGAAGGTGGTTCAGTAATATAAGTGGAGTAGACGATATTAGTGCCTCATAGTGTCGAATGGCACTGTTTCCAATTCTGGATACATTGGCACTGTTTCGTAGCGCTGCTGTCAGCAAGAAACACTGGAGAAGATGGCCACACTGCTCGGTAGAGTCGAACATCACAGACTCTTGATAATACGTTTGTGGCTATCCGAACTAAATAAACAAGAAATTATTTAAAAATTCGATATGGTTTTCTGTGCATAAATCTCTTCCTTGAGAAAGTACTCAGTATGAAAATCTATACAGCGAATGTTATCCCTTTAGTTCGGTCTGTAACTTCCCCGGGCATTTTGCTGCGTGACGGATGGACTAGAAGCACGGCAAAAGCCGTTGCTGTCAATCCCGATAGTAAATTCAGAAGCCAGATATGTGAACGGTTTAATTGAAAAAATGAATGTGATATTCATAAGCGGTCCTATTGAGCTTCTACTGATTTCACAATAACTTTTCAGATGTGTATATTTCAGCCTAAAAGCATATCGAAGGACGGACACTTTTGGCGACCACACTAACCCTCTTTAAAAGTTTTGAGTAGAGAAGAACAGAAGCGAGAAACATGTCGCAGAACGTTGCTACCCTATCATTTTATACTTAAATATAGAATATCGGATGACCACTATGATCATACCTGTGTTTTATTGGGTAATATATACATACCTTTAACAATCTCACTTTCGACTGTGTCGATTGTTTGTTAAATAGTTGTTATATTTCGACTTAGTAAACTAAGACACCAGCGGTTTTGACGGAGCTCAAAACTATATAACGTTTACATGATAGCTACGCAATACAGGACGTAACTTTAATATAGGATTGCAACACAAAAAAGCATAGCCACATGTTGATTAATTTTACTAATCGATTATCTCAAATTTTTTTTGCAAGTTAAAGTATTATTAATACAAAACTATTCGACGCTATGAAACATTCGTTTGATCGATTTTTCATATATTGTATTTTCATCTATGTAATGGATATGAAACTAGTCGAGATCTCTACATCGTTTAGATGTCAACCTGCAGAGAAAGCTTGTCGGAACCATCGTATAAAAACCAATCTTATCATAACTTTATTGGCTTAGCTTAGCTTAGCTAACTGGGTTGTTTTAATGTAGCATTACGCAGGTACGCTCCAAAGCGCGCTGAATATGTATGCTTATGTATATGGTGATGCATGACGTCAGAATGCATTAGTTAGTACCGAGAATAGATTCTCCCCTGGGGGAAGTTGGCCTGACAAATCCCTTTTAAGAAATAACCCGTTCAAAGCGTGAACAATAGTTGATTCCACAGGAAAATGTAGCCAATGCGCGTAAAATAGATAAACATTCATTGTTCAACTTTAAACGAATTGAGGTTATCAACTGCAAAGGTACACATTACCAGTAACATTTTGTCTAATTTTGACTTAAGACATGTTTCTGTCACAACCCGAAACTGTGACATTGTTTTCGAAATTTGTCAGACTAAGCCCCATACATTGTCTCAGGACAGCTAGGACTGCCTCTGCTTGATAAGTTATTGTTTGATAATTTCACTATTTTAAAAGCATATTTTTATATATGTCCAATTTTTAGTCTCGGACGTTGTCGTCCTCCAATAACCCCTCAAAAACTGCGAACGGCCTGCGATGCAAGACTACGTGAAAATTCTACTACACCATTAATAAACACTATGAAAATTGATCGAAAATTATACATTTAAGAAAAAGCAAGGTTCACGAATGAAATGTACACCACGTTTGTTTATGTGTTGTAATTCATAAATGTACACTTTCATAATTGCAATATGCAAACAAGAGCAAGCTTCCTAATCAAAAGTCATATGCTGGACTGGTTGCTGGCTTTCAATACCAGCAGCCTAGGTTAGCAGCATTCAACAGGAGTTTTTTGTTGAACAGCTGCTTTAAATAGCAAATATTTGCCAATTTATTTTAATTTGCCACACTTATTCCCATTTTTTTAAGTTGGGGTATAAATTGGGTCACGGTATATTCCGAGTCTTAGTAATCACTTAAGCTGTATTATTTTCCTGGGCGCGGTATTTATTTGTTAGCCTCATAAAAGTTTTCAATGTAGGGTATGTCTAGACAAGTCTATGCATACAATAAAGAACAAAGTTTTATGAAGGTGAAGGAGACATTAGAACCTAAGAATTAAAAGTAAAGCAATGTATTCCCAAGTGTTGAGGTAGTGGTTCTGACAATGAAGTTACTTTCTCTAGAATACAATATACACATACCTCGTTTAGCCTGCATTATTTAGACTTAGAAGTTCGTAACAACACATATTGTTAATATGTAGCTGTGTTTGAGCGGAACGCTGTTAGCTTTTCTATTGAGATATTCAGTGTTCAATTCCCACTCTTTGCATTTATTCTGAAATTACATTTTTAACTTTTATTCCAATGGTTGGTTTAACTCTACGGTTGGTTTGGATGAATCCTTTAAACCACTATAAAGATTTTTAACTGGCAACCGATACATCGATCTATAGAGTCGACGGCCACAATGCTTTGGTGCTGCTTCAGCAAACCAGTATCCTTAACATATCCGTAGCCAGAGCAAATAAGCAAAGGGCTGGTGGAATTTCAAAAAGGCTGGTTAAATTTGACTATATATGAATAGCAAAAAGAATGTGACAGACCGTGCTGGAGTTCGGGCAGGATGGATACCTGTACCTGTGGGTCTGACCCTGAACCACCACATATACCAATTATATCAATAAAATAGGTTTGTTTGAAAATATGCTTGAACTCCATTCTTTGTCCAAGGAGAACGGGTATTTTTCGTAACACCGGAGGCAAGCAGATTCTATCTTTCGCCCTCCGAAATTTAACAAGCAAATGTCTTCATATCCCTTCAGCCATTGTTTCTCAATTAACATGGTTACCTTTTTACCCTATAAACAGATATGATGACACACAACCTGCTGAAAACGCATTACTAAAGCTTAGCACACATTATCTTAAAATTTTACGCGTCTCCCTGCGTCACCGAAACCTACCATAATCAATAAATAATGGCTGGAAATAAAAGCAAAAAATATAAATAGGAAAATATCAGAAGTGCGGATTGAAAACTCGACATATGAAAGCCGAAGTTAACATCTTACCATTCAGCTATAACTACCAACTAACAAATTAATTACAATTGCGGATAAGTTTTGATTGTAAATGGTTTAGACGGTGTAACTCAGATTCACATTATCCTACGTGGAAAATAACTTCATTTTCGACTTCATCAGCTGAAAATTATATAAAACCTTAATTCCCATTGGTGTGACTTTGCATAACCTCCGCCCAAGTTTTGTGGTCGCAAACAGCAAGATCGGCGAAACAATGGCTGGCGGAGTAAGGCACCATAATTTGAGCATGTTGAATGCAGTAGGGATGAGCCTCCCTAAAACAACATTTTCTGGAGGGCCATGCTCAAATGTTTTTAAAGTAATTTTCATTATTTGACAGTAATGTAAAACTCTTTTATGTATGTAACGGTATAAATAAAAACATATTATACTGTTTTGACACATTTCTTTAAAGAAAGATACTACCCAATCTCCTGCTTAGAAATTTGAGCGAAAAATAAATTTTCTACAGCCGAGTTTGTCTAATACTTATTCCGCAGTAAAATTCATGAACACGTATGAAGCCAAATAAATAGTTCCGTCATTTAAACCATATTAAAAACTATAAATTACCATGTATTAATTAATTATATTTGCAAAAAAAATTGCGCAGTGTATAATTTTAGACAGTTTATTCTCTATCTTAGATGCTTCTACAATAATATTAGTGCCTTGATCATGCAGTATATAGGTACATACAATGGTGAAATGTCAATCAGTTGTTTTAATCAGGCACGAAATGAAGAGACAAAAACTTTGCAACCAAATTGTGACATGCTGATAGCGTAAAGGCGTGGTCACACGCTCAAACTTTTTGCTCAAATTTTGATCCAAATTTGAGCTCAGATTTTACTAAAATTTTGACAGCATCTTTATTGAATTTTTGTGTAAGTTTGAACATCTGAATACTGTTCAAACTTTTCAATATTGCTGTAGGCAATCATCGACGACATGTATTGCCTGAAAATATTTGAGCTCAAATTTGATCTCAAATTTTAAAACATCGCAGTTTTACTTTTAAAATCACGGCGGAATTTTGATCAAAAGTTGATCAAATTTTGAGCTCAAATTTTGATCCCGACATTTGAAAAAGCTTGAGCGTGTGACCACGCCCTAATAAACAGTGTTTTGTAATTTTAACATGATGAGAAATCTATCGGTGCGCTCTGTCAATACTTCCGCACTGCAAAAAGTTGGACTAGATCAGTTTTCAAGTCACCATGTTACAGATAATAGCACGAATCTGTTCACAGATTTTGACTTACGGAAATGGATATTGTTTATTGTAGTTCTTAAAAGACGATATATGCTGATAAAACTTATCTGTGGGTTTGTGCCAATCTATAAAAACATCAATGTAAAATTGCTGAGATCTGTTAATATTTTCCTAACTCATAATATCCTTTTATCAGACTTGACAGTTTACAAACTAAACTCTAGCAAATTATTTGTTTGTAATTACTTACACGGTAAGCAAAATTGCAAATGTCTTTGTAACTGATTGAGTTGCCAAACTCACGAGTGAGAGCTAATTACTACATCGTGTGTAACGTTGAAGTAATTACATTGAGGACGTATAAATGTAACAAAAATGCAACAAAACTACTTGTCTTTATTCTAAAATAAACACTTACAAGCCCTCTTGTGAAAAAGTAAAGCCTAGGGTAAAACTTCAGGTGAGCGTTTGAATTTTCTTTTTCTTAATAGAAAAGGGGAAAAATATTGCATTGTTGGATGTTATGTAAAGAAAATTGCATGTTTGCATGAGTTCTGTTAACAGACTAACTGATTATATACCTATATTGACTTGTTTGTCCTAAAACTAATTCGCGCATCCTAAAACTTAAATTGCGCGCACTAGTAATTTTGTCGTGGAATCAGAACGTTGCAATTGTAATTTTTGTGGTACAAATTTTAAACTCCTCCATCGCTTTTATTAAAGTGCACCATTTATATGACTTAAGTCACGATTGAATTTGGAAAGTAGAAATTATAAGTAACACTACACTTCTATGTGAGTCCACTTTAGATGCGTACACCAAGATTGTTCTTGGTGAAAATCATGAATTAATTCGCGCAGAAATTCGCGTTCAAATTTTTGCCATTGCATTTCGCATTTTTGTGAAAGCGAACATGGGCTCTGCAATTCACAAAAAGAATTACCGCTCGCGCACATTTCTTCATTTCTCACATTTGTCATTAAATGACATTCTGAACCAGACAGCAATCTTCGCATTCTATTTGTGTATTATAGTATACGAGAAAATCGTGATAAGTAATCACGTTTCCATTTGTAAACGACAAATTAAATAGCCAAATAATGGCCGATAACAGTGCCTACACGTCGCTAAATTGCAAATCGTGTACGCGTACATAATGGTAATCGCGATGAGTTCTCATTCATCCCTTTTACGATCGTGAACTGACTTGACAAAAGAATAACCCATGCGTGCGCACCTAAAGTGTTTTGCTTCGCAGATTAGTCACTGCTTTTGAATTCCCACTCGACGACTACGTCCGAATCTAAACTTGGGCTAATAATAATTTCATATTTATTGTTATTCTGAATTTATCTTATAAAAGAGGCTTAATCAAGTAAAATTCGAATTGTTGAGATTCGTTTGATCAAATGTTTCGGTTTTATCAAACCTTGGCCAAAAAAGTCGAAAATTATTTTCTAAATTTAGTTAAACTTTGGTACCACTCGACGCAGGTGGACGAGAAAAATTCAACGATACCATTTCTACCTCAAGCAAAATCAGTTGCCGAATTATACTCTGTAACGTGTCAATCAAGCTATCCGCTAATGGATTGTGGCCGAAGCTCATGATATGGTTCAAGCTGTAACCTAATCCTAAAGCCTAAACCTAAAGCATAAGTAGCTTTGCTGTGTATAATAGTTTTTCTGTTATCACTAAGCCCTCGGGTGGGGGGGGCGACGGGGGCTGCCGCTCCCTGAACCCTCGCACTACACTGTTCTTTTTTCTAACGACATAATTGACAAGTGCCGTCTATCTAGAAAATTGAACTTTTTGCACATTTTTAAATTAAATTTTTCCTTTTTCAGATCTGTTCTCCTTACATAATCAGGTTGTAGATCAAGCATAACTAATACAGCCAATTATACATTCATTGAACTAGTATTATCAACCAGTACCTACTCCTAAAGACACTAAACGTCTTGGCCTGTTTACGTTTTATCGCCAATAGCAAACGTTGTCTATGTGAGCAACCGTGTTACTTAGTTCAGCGAGACATCGCTAGAAATGACCCATGCGAATGACGATTCTTCGATTATAAGAATTGCCATTACAAGTTCTTCATCGAGAAAAAGTCGTTTTTGGTGGGCAACATATTACATTAAATCAAGCAGTGCTTCTAATAGCTGTCTATCTCGATAATTTGAAAACTACTTGGGTTATCAAGCAACTTGACATCACTAAGCTCATACCGCAGCCGATCGGTATAACTACAGCCGAGATAAATCCGCCCCGTTCGATCGCGACCATTGATGAAATCTTACGATTGATTGCCCCTACATTGCCGTAGAAATTGACCAATTCAAATTTTCCGCCAAAAATACAACTGCGGCGAACGGCGAGATCAGCACGGTTGGGCATTGGGATTAATTGGGTGTAACGGTCAACGCTGTCTGGTATTCTCTGGACAGTACTCTTCCCATAATTGTCCAATACGTTCGACCCTGTTCCCGAATCTTAACAAACAGTTTGAGTTTACATCGATAGCTTAGTTTAGTCCAGCCATGCT
The DNA here is from genome assembly GCA_030248225.1 of Trileptium ribeirensis. Lineage (NCBI taxonomy): Eukaryota > Metazoa > Nematoda > Enoplea > Enoplida > Thoracostomopsidae > Trileptium > Trileptium ribeirensis. The sequence goes on along the minus strand of JASANE010004392.1, from coordinate 18,477 downwards.
ACCGTCAACCACCATACAATTTTTGAATCCCAACGACTTTACAGTCCACACGTAAAACATCGATGGTCTTTTGGGGATGAGTCAAGGATTTCTTCATAGAACGTCATGGTGTAAGGCCTAAATTGTTTGATCGATATCTCATAGAATACACATAGCGGCAACACATTGCCGACAGAAAGCAAGGCGCATTTCTACAACAGCTCAACAATTTGTATCCCTTCTAAACGTAAGTTGGTCAATATTTTCTAATTTCCTCTAATCTCTTGCAGCCGTTTTCAAGAAACTAAAATATTATATAACCGTTCATTAGAGATTTTGCTTTGTTGCAAACGGCTGTTAAAGACAACACTGCCCACTTTTTTCACTCATTATTCTCCGAAACCTGCATAATAGAGGCATTTTGCTCTTTCGCATTTGGTTCAATGACTCATATCTCAGCAACCAAACAAATTTTCATTATCGACCAAACATACAAAAGCCCTATCGCTTTTACTCGTGCAGTGGTGAAGACCTTATCTAAATGAACAACCGCGTCATGAGTTATCGTAGTTTGAATAAAAAATTATTTTTCGGATATTCACGTTTGACATTTTACCATTTTAAAAGAGGCGCTACCAGCCCAGGCTTTGGTCCTACGCGTCCAATTCTATGCTCATTCGAAAGATCGGATAAAATTGATCCATATTTGGTAAGGAGGTTGGGTAGCTTTTGACACGAAAAAAGTCAAAATAGCAGATATACCAATACCAAATCCGCAACCAATGCAAGAATAATGTATAGCATGTGAGCTATCACTGAAAAGGGGCGACCCAGATTGTAAAGCAATCAGTTTTGAGGGCATGAGATGATTGGTGGTCCAGCGACTGCGAGGCAACACTGAAAAGACGATCGGCCCCTTTCCGGAATTCCCAGCCCCACCCCTCAATTGCACTATAGCCAAAAATAGAACTGAAGAACTACTGTTGGCAAACCAGGATAACAGAAATTTGGAAGAAGGAAAGGGTGTTTTTCGAAGGAATTAGAAAGAAGGAAAGGATTGTATGGGGTTTAATTTCGAGGAAAAAAATTGAGGATTTTTGAAAAGGTGGAAATAGGGTAGTGTGGTGTTGAAGAAGGTGAGGAAGTAGAAGTGTAGGGGAAACGGCAAGCGAAAGGAATATTATAGGGACAAGAGAAAATAAGTTGGGAGTTTTGGGAATTTGAAATGATAGGATTGGGAATGGAAAAGATAAGAAAGAAAAATGAAATATGCTAGCTAATTACTTAGGTAGTAGAAAACAGGAGAAGATGAAGGCGAGGTAAGTTGAGCAGGTATTATCCAACAGTAGTCCTTCAATTCTATTTTTGGCTCTAGTGCACTTGGGAAGGATCTCCGGAAGGGACCAAGAACTTTGACCGATTTTTTTACAGTGCACGAGGTGTAGGATTGCAGTTTTATAGAATTTGGATAACTCTAAAGCTCAAAAAATATGAGACAACAACCTTAAATTTCTGAGTGCAATGACATAGCTATGACTGAACAAATTCGGCAGAATATTTATAATATATTCATCGTTACGTGCCTCACATATACATGCTACTTGCCACCTGAATCTCTGCTTTCAATACGGAGAGTGGGAGAAGGAAAATTCTTATCTCGAAGCCATAATAGCCCCCAAGTTTTAATGTTATCATATGGATTAATCTGTCTATATCATGCGCCATGGTTTTGAGAAAATAAGGTGTTCAGCAATACTTAGCTGATTTATTTATGTGTACTTATAATGATATCAATACAATAACCTTTTCATTATATTTTGAACAAACCATATGCGACAAAATTTGCAATGTGGAAACAGATTAACCCAAGCATCTGTCTATATCATGCACCATCGTTTCGCACCAGAGAATTAAGTATATTCATTAACAAATTCGATGATTTATGCGTACCTATAATGATATCAACACAGTAACCTCTTCCACACGGTAATAAGGCATAAAAGGCTTATGTTTTGGAAAAATCATATGCGAAAAATTTTGTAGCGTGGCAACAGATTTACCCAAACATCTGTTAATATCATGTATCATCCTTTTGCACAAGAGAATATGGTGTGATCAGTAACAAGTTCGATGATTTATGCGTACCTATAATGATATCAATACAATAACCTCTTCCGCAATGTAATAGGGTATAAAAGGCTTATGTTTTGAACAAACCATATGCGAAAAATTTTGTAGCGTGGCGAAGGATCAACCCAAATTCTGTAAATATCATGCATCATCCTTTTGCACCAGAGAATGAGCTGTTTAGTAACAAGTTCGATGATTTATGCGTATCTATAATGATATTGATACAATAACTTCTTCCACAAGGTAATAGGTATAAAAAGCTTATGTTTAAAACAAAACATATACAATAAATTTTATTAACCAACTTGCTGAAACTGTAGACTGTGACTAAAAATTCGTTCCTACGTGGCCAGGGTAATGATTTGCTCATATTGTCAATTTTGCTCATTTGCTCATATTTGATGAAATTACATATATGTGTTTCAAAAGCATCTAGCGGAAAAAATCACCCACATTCTCTTGTCAGTAGTTGCTTTGTTATATTATTTGCAGCAATAAACTCGTGATAATCAGGTTACAAACTGAGATCTGCTAATTTTTAGTGAAACGCAAAATCTTAAATTGTAATTTTGCACATTTTATAACATATTATTCAAAGTTGTACTTATCACCGTCGTTGGATTGTTCCTATATTAGCATTTTTGCCTGTTACTTAGGAGGGAATATGGGCAACCTAGTGATGTGAGTCCAGAAGTAAGAATTGTCACATCGAATTTTAACGAATTAAATTTGCATATTTTTCTACTTGCTTCTTTGTAAAGCTTGAACAACGATAATTTGTATGTAGTGATACGGTAAATGTGATACTGAACTAAGTTTCGTTTCCCAAATTAAAACCCCTTTGACCTTAAATGGTCTTGATTTACTTTCCTGAATTTTTGATACCAAAGATAATTATAAATTCATCAATGTGAACTAGGGTTCACTGAATTTAAACGTGCTTGTCAGAACTGAAATCAAATTAAGTGATATCACATTTAAATACGCAAATTTAAAATAACTTTTATTGGCAAAAAAATAAGTCGAATCAATTGAGATCAAGAACTGATATAGATCTCGTTGTATCCTTAAACCATTTTAATTTACACTTACTTTTGTTCTCTTTTGCCAAGTATTGATTTTAACCCAGGTAAATTAATTTCGTTTCACTCAATTTTATTCCAGTTATAACAAGTGAACTTAAAATGAATGAGATCAAATTTCGTTTCGTAAATTAGAAGTAGGTTATGGAGCCAAAAATAAAATCAAATCATGTACCTCAAAAATCAAAGTGGTTTCAATTCGAGAAATGAATCAAGGAATCATTTTCAACATTTTACCATGTCACTGCACACATGTTATCATCGTGCACGCACAACAGTTCGTCAATCGTCTTGTTCTACAGTGCTACAACTACTAAAGTGACATTACTGATGCAATGACCTGACGCTTAGCATCTATAACGAGCTTAAATTTAAAGCAGGTTAAAATTTAAGCGAACCTAAATTTGTTTGTTTCCAATTTGACAGAAGTTGAATAAAACGCTTGCAAAAAAGCCCAACTCAATCTCACAAAAGTGGGACAAACAAAGTCTTCTATTCGTCTTAACGTTGACCGGAAGCAATAAGTGATGAAATATGGTCCTAAAATTTATTGGCTAAAAGGCCGACATAAACATGATTGTGTAAATACATGAATAAATAAGTCATGTATATATATATATGTAAGCTTATGTATGTAAACGTACAGACATCCATTTATATACGTCTACACATTTATTGGTGTGCAGCATAAGTATAGGCATGATTCATAACTCGGATAACGAAATGGAACTTTGCTCGATGTATGTCGGTCCTTCGGTTCCATCGTTACCAATATTGCCATTATTAATACTTTGGAGAATCGCTTACAGACCAACTTTCAGAAACTATATTGTGTCAAAATGTCAAACCAAACTATATTAAATTTCGGGAACTACAGTGCAGAATTGTTCACTGTAATATTTTCTGGCTTAGTTCATCGATAACAACAATTACCATTTATTTCAAACAAATATGGATTAATAAATTTCCTGCATATATTGTCTAAAATAGCTGTCTCAAAACCTGCGCTAAGAAATGCAAATATTTTAATGCTTACGGTGGCGATTGGATAGAAACGACAAAGAATACATAATTTCATATTCGTATCGTATACATACATGTGTTGATATACGTGATTGTTGTAGCACAGCCATCGGGCATTAAGAGATTTGTACGCACGGTTGTAACGAGTACAGACGAGTGCGTCAGCACGAGTTTGAACGAGTTAAACAACACAACCGTGCGTACAAATCACTGGAAGCATGCCTGGCTGTGCTACAACTGACTTGTAATAAAGCTGATTTAGCCAAATGTGGTTAAGTCATTTTGATGCACGGCTTTAACTATATAAGCTATGTTACAGATGTATTTGTAGTACAGAGAAGTTGACGAAAAGTGAGCTACTGTTTACTGAAAATACCTGTTTCACTGATAAACATTTTATGAAGTCAAGCTGGATTCAATAGGTTCACCTGTATAAGCCAATTTCGTAATAACTGAACGTCTAAATTTTTGAATTTTGTATTTACTACTAAATTGTATGTCTTTCAAAACGTGGCTCCTCTTCTTTCAAAGAATATTCAACTTCGTTACAATATTGTATAAAATGCGTAACAATTATGGTTTGTTTAACCTGCATATTGAAGATTTTAATAGGTATAAACCGCGTAGCATTTTATCTTTAATTCTAAAGCTTATAGCTTGAACATTTCTTCGTAAATAACAAGCTGTTATCTAGCCTTTGTCACATTTAACTGAAGGAGTTAACAAAACAGTGGAAAAATTAAACTGCGTGACAATAAGTAGTCGCTGACTGAAATGTGCAGTTTAAAGAAAAAATAAATATGCAAACAAGTGATGCGGAGTTCACGTTATAATGTTCCCAAAGTTTGAAACCTATGTACCCCTCCCATTGTCAAACACACCCTCAATAGCACGATATAAACCCATGTTATATAAACCCGTCTTATAAAAACCCATGTTTTTCATAAAACATTTGAAGTGTGTTAGATAAGAGTGTTGTCATTTTCTGAAGCTGCCAAAGACGCCGTGTCTTAATTGTGGTTATATTGAATTCAAATATCAAAATTAAAAAAAAATTAACACAATTTAATAATGCATCGCATTAGCTATAGATTGTGTGCGTTACTGTTAATTCCCCAAAGAATGGCAGCTAATAGTATGTGCGATACCGTAAACAAAGATATAGTAGCTAAGGGTGTGTGGTGTACCCTTAGTAATTGATTTACGGCATGGGTGCCACTATAACTGTCTATACTGTAGGGTCGCGACTACAGGGAGGAGTTCCAAATAGCAGGAACGCCAAACGTGAAAACCTAATGATAGTTGGTTGAAATTTTCGCGCTAACAGCTTTAAGAATATTTTGTTTGAGCCAAAGGTGTTATAGCTGTTCATAATGTCCTCAATATATACCATTCAATGCAAGATGTCGGAGTTGACAATACAAAATTACAAAACCTACTCTCATGGGGCGCCAAATAGCCTCTCAGGACACGTTCACGGTGTACTCTAAGCATTATGTCTGCTGGCTAATAGAAAACACACATTTTATACTAAATGCCGAAAGTGCAATTTGCACTAAATGCATTTCGGCGGCTGCCATGAAGCACGCATCGTTCATTGTATGACGACAGTTCCTTATTATTAACAATTAAATAGCGAAGAAATATCGCAAGGTCTAATGACAATGTTAAATAAATTAGGTCTTTTGGTATAGCATCGCAAGTTGGTCGTCAGTTTTACATGGCTATGCGCTGCCCGTGCTCCAGATTTAATATATTATACATATACAACATGATGAATTGAGATGATAAAATAAGATCAGGTTGTATAAGTAGTATCACATAGTATTAAAATATATTACACAGTTTGACAATAGTGAAAAATTGTGGTCTTACAGAGGAACAATTTATGGTTTGGAAGCCGATATGACAAAAACTTGGCAAAAGAAAATTTAGAGATATTCTAATTCGGTTGAAAGCCTGACATTGCTACTACAATTATGACAGCTTTTGGTCGCTGGGCATTTTTAAATTGAGAAAGACGTGAACGGTGAACAACTCTTAGTTCCTATTGATTTCTTCTGTTCAATATGGCTGCAGCTTGCCATAATTGTACAGACTCAGACAAAGTAAATGTGTCATGATTTTTAAATTGAGAAAGTGTTGCGCAGTATCCAATCCGTAGTTCGCTAAAATTTTCTTCCTTTGTACCGTGGCTGCGGTGTACCCTAGCTGGACAAACTGAGACAAAGCAAAAATGTCATAATTCTGAAATTCAGAAAACTTTGTGCGATGAATAAGCTGCAATTCACTAAATTTTCGTCTATAGCTGCGTTACTGCTGCGTGACATACATTTTATAAGCGAAGGTAAAGTAAACGATTAGATCACTAGTCCTAACAACAGTAACGAAATAATTTTCTTTGATGTAATAGTTTAGGAATATAACTGCAGGAGGGTCTGATGCTTTGTATGCCTGATTAACACACAAAGTCCTTAAAACATAGATGTATTTAGAGAAATATTGGCGTTAAAACGACAAATTTTAAATTATATGCGTAACAACTGAATTTTCATTAATCTTTGCTAGTCTTTACTGTGGTAAACGCATTTTTTGGGTTGTGAGTGTGATCACTTGTAGAATTTATTGACTACGTGGTATAAAACTTATATTTTACAATCAGATTTAACTTCTAAAAATCGAAATTGTATGCGTTTGGTTTGTATAAATTCAGTAGTATGTTGTGTTTAGGCATTCCTTATGAGGTCAGATCATAAAAGTCCTATGGTATATCGCTGAAAAAATTGTCACATTCTTATTAGCAGATACATGCTTATGTTATGGCAGGATAGCTACTACCATAGTAACTAAGGAATTATACATTTAAAGCGATTCCCGCAAATACATCATGCAATATGCCTTGACGCCACAGAGGAAAGATTGTGTTCTTGTGTAAGGAACGATCGCAGAATGAAGTGAAGGCAATGCAATGAGAATGGAACACGAGGTACTCTTTTTATTTTTACTCATTCATCTTATATTTTGATATTTTGTGCAACAAATGTAAATGTTACGTACAATAGGAATATTCGCACAAAATTTTGTCCAGAACAACGGTTTTTGGTGCTGTTGTCCCATCGGTTGTAGACAAAGTTCTGAAGGAAATGCAAAGTGTCACGCTACAAGGACGTTGCAAGAGGAGGGCAAGGGGGAAGTGAGGCCTCCCTAGTATTATTCACATGCGTGAAAAAGTTAACTTTGCGTTATTAACACAAAATGAATGTAAACGACCGACCCCTTCAGTTTTTGCCGCCCACACAGATTTGTAGAGCTTCCGACGCCTCTGCCACGCTTTTTGCGCAGTGATAAAAACTACGAAAATAGATCCAGCTAATACTAAGTTAAGCACATTAAAACAGCAAAATTTAAACGCATTTTCCCACAAAACAGAACTATAACTTTATTTTCACATTTTGTTATTTTCGATTGGACTGTTCTGATACCAAGTTAGCTCGGGTTAGGCATTCGTTATCAAGTTGAAGGTGATAGCAGCACAAGTTAGGTCGTTCAGCCATACTCTACATCTTGCTGCTTGTCCAGAAATTTCTGACGGGGAACAGGGTTATAGAGCGATTGCGCCACTCTATCGCAACCCTATGTCGTACGTTACGGCGTTTACGGCTGCCCGCAGACCATTACACAGACCGCGCCCGCCCGTGACGAAGAAGTGGATGAGAGATGATTCTGGATCTGTCGCTGTTGATAGTTATTTATCCAAGACCACAAACATATAACGAAAATTCAGTGATATTATCTTAAAGCAGAAAATAACGATAGCAGTGAACTTGTACATAAATATATAAGTACCCGAAAACGTGTTGGTTAGGACAGGTGGATAAAGCCAGTGTTCAGGAATACGATACTATTCACATTGAGTCCGATCAGGTTTCATAAAATACGATTCGACAACGGATTTCATTTTATATGATCCAAATCGAATTATGCGGCTAAAAAATTCTGGAAATATACTCGTTGTACTAGATATTGTCATATTTGATTAAGTCAGATTGAAATAGGTCGCACCGGATAAGTTAAAAAAATGGTGCACAAAAGGCAGCAAACCAGCATACCGTTCACCAGTTCCAAAGGAGTTGCAATAAAATTAAGCAAAGTTAAACATTAGTACAAATGAGCAAGACAAGCGCTTAATAATTTTGCCACTATCAGTTGAGAAATAAATTTTTCCTAATTTTGTGCTTGTTATGATGTGTTTCGTTTAAAATAGCCTTATCACAGTTTAGGAATGAATCCTAAACGACGCATATTCTTCCAGCGGCTTATGGGAACTTGTGCGTACGCTATGGTATAGTAGCCTTGTGAGGTAGCCTAGAGGCTAGATGGTTGAAGTAATTTTTAACTTCTTGATGCGTAGAACAACTAACTTAGAACTGGCACGGACAAGGGGAATCCGACTGTCTAATTAAAACAAAGCATTGCGATAGCCGTCAGTCGGTACTGACGCAATGTGATTTCTGCCCAGTGCTCTGAATGTCACAGTGAAGAAATTCAACCAAGCGCGGGTAAACGGCGGGAGTAACTATGACTCTCTTAAGGTAGCCAAATGCCTCGTCATCTAATTAGTGACGCGCATGAATGGATTAACGAGATTCCTACTGTCCCTATCTACTATCTAGCGAAACCACAGCGGTGGGAACGGGCACCGCGAAGTCGGCGGGGAAAGAAGACCCTGTTGAGCTTGACACTGTTAGCCATTGTAATTCAAGCATTACTAAGTAAAATCTCACGGTTGTCTGTCAGGGTAATTACAGTATTCTGTTTCCTGTTCAGTAAGTCTTCGTCAACTGTCAGTTGCGAAATCGGGCAACTCAAGACAATGTCTACGTTGTAAGTTGTTTAGGTTCTGTTTAATGTGGACAAACGATTGTTTTCGATGCCTAAACTAAATATATTCTCGCCTATAAACAGAGCAACATTTCCGGTGACTAAATAATTGATCCTTCAAACCTTACTAACATGATAATTAGTGCTCAATGCTGCCTTTCTTAACACCACCGGAAACTAGGCAAGAGCGAAAACTGAATTTGAGTTTCAAATGCATAAAGTATAAATTATTGTACATCGCAATTTTTTACTTTGTTTATTAATGCATTATTAATTACTAGGCGAGCAGGTTTCAGATTAACATGTTATAAACTGGTTGGAATTTCCAACACTGCAGCGCATCACCGTTATTATAAGTTCATTTAAAAAGCATATATTGACACCTGGCACCTTGATACAGCAGCATTTGCGTGATACTATGTGCTGCACAATAACTGTTGAGTTTATATTACTTTAATAGTTTTGTACGTTCGAGCTAAAAGTGAAGTATCCAGTGAAACACGAAACGAAGAGGAAAGCAACTGGTTACGTGTACTAATTAATGAAATTGTACATTTTAAATAAAATTTTCGCTTAGCTGTAAACATTTATGTGAACGTTAAATGGCCTGGACAGGTATTTAGCAGGTATCGTCATTAGCTATATTATATTTGGAGTTGCGGCAAACAGTTGTCCGCGCGATGACATGAACTAGGGTCGTTTGTCTTAGATTAATGCTCGTTAACCAAAGAGTTATGATGACGTTGTTGATGAGATCATTAAGACTCTTCGCAAAGCGACGAACAACAAAGCGATGCCAAACGTGCCCAGCGCAACTAATTGCAATAGTGAAAGCGCTCCTTTTCAATATAATGTAAAAAGCTGCGACGAAGCAATCTCATGCGGGACAGAGCAAACAACATCAAGATCGCTTGAGTGGTTAATGAGAATAGCGTTGGGAGTGATTTCCTAGCAAACATCGTTACGAAGTTTCCGATAACTCACACGTCATGTAAACTCGCCTATCCAGGCCTTTCCATAATTCGTTAATTTTGTCTCTCACAAAAATTTTTGGCCTTGGAGTTAACTAATTTAGAAAAACAACAATATGATAGATTCCTAATTCAAAAATATCTTAATGTCTGTGAAATGTTCAAAGAGATGAATTTTGTTCACACTTAATTCTGCTTAAAAATAGGTAAGGCAATTACGATTCTGTAAAAAAATAATTTCATACGTTTTCAGGAAAAGACTGCATATTTTTTTACTTTTATTACATTCTATAAGGAGACATTTTCATAGTATTAAGATTGTGTTTGATTTTTCAAAGTCACATACATACACATTGTAAACCTCAGGGAAATGATGTTTTGCAGTATTACACAACAAAACAGTAAAATTTGTGGTAATTCGACACTTATATAGAAGGAATAACTAAATTATTTCAACACTCAGACGCTCGTGTATTAAACTATTTATGAAGTTTTAGTCGTTTTTGATCTAAACCTACGATATTTGGTGCACTACCGTACAATTATTATTTTGGAGTATTGGTTACCTCAGCAAAGGCCATTGAAGATATTGGCTATTCTTAAAGTTTAATGGAGGTACAAGTGTTTACGAAAACCACTGGGTAGCCAATGGCACATGTAGTTGACTGGGCACTATCTAGAATCTTTAGAGGCAGTCTGCTAAACGGGGTACCACATTATCGTAAACTTCTGAGCCAAGAAGTATGAACGACTTCATACATCTATATAATATGCTTGTAATGAACTCTCGATGAAATTAATTGTTGCAAATGATGCCATTTTGCTTCGGTCATTGGTGAAAGAACCCTCCCTGGGAACTAGAAAATTTGAATTAGCAAATTTGAAAAACAGTCAGTTGACAATTTTGGAGTAATTTTTAAAAGTGATTGCTAAAACGACGCCTCAAAAATGGATATATTTACTGTGCCACGACAAAAGTTAAATTGATATCTCTACTATAACCGGAACTTAGGTTAGATGTAATGATAGGACTCGTCCCCTTTCTAACATTTATTGAATATTCTTGGTTGCTGCATATTCACACTTCAAATTTATTATCGACTATTTCGTTGTGCCATGTATATCTGCGTGCACGTAATCATGATGTTCAATAATCTTTGACTTTGACTTTGAAAATATTAATAATCCATTATCAAAAAATTAGTGAATTATATCTATGTGGTAGAACTTCATTCTTTGTTACGTGTTGTGGTGATTTGCATATTTGCAATACGAATTTTTATATAGATAGAAACATTGTTACTGTGTATATGTTATTGTGTTAATACGTCGGTACAGGTTATGTTGTTGGCACATAAATAAGATTTTGTTAGGATACATGAATATACCTTCGTAAATAGACGGTGATTAAGAACCCATATCGATAATAGCGATAAGGTAACTATTTGTCATGGTGTCAGAAATACCGTAGTACCTTACAAAACATAGGTTGTATACGGGTTGCTTTTGCATCGCTGATGTATATACTCAACAGCGGGCGTGAATGTACGATACATTCACCTTATAGGGATAGTGTAACTTTTAGAAGTGGAAGTTCAAAGCCTGTTATGCCGTTCTCGATATATTAAGCCTAAACTTTAGTCTTAAAATAAGCTCTTTTCCTATATGAGCGATATACTAAAAGGCTAAGCCTAAATAGGCAGGCTAAACCCCCTTATTCAACTGTCCTTTTTAACGATATAACGTCTTGCCCTTATAGCTGACATGGGCCACGTTAGTCATCACGTCACATCAGTGGCAGCAATGAGTGCCATGGAAAATACGCATTTTCGCTCTGCTTAGAACATACACTTAATATACACATGCGTTTATCTCGTATCTATATGTTCGAAATATGAATTTATTTATAAAAAAAACTTTATATTGTCTTCTACGCGGAGCGTTGAGAATTAGTCTGTGTTTTTTCGCTCATTTTATAAAATCATGCGCTTGAGTATCAACATTACTTGTCGCGTGCGTATATTCAAGCGAATTTTGAATTCATACAACCTGTCATAACGAAAATGGTACAGTTTGAGTGATTATGTGTTAAGCAGACTGGCTTTTTCCAAATGTGCGAAAGCATTTGCATAGCAACTTGAATGTTTATTCTATACTATACCAATCCTTGTGCAGATGTATGGATTTTTGAAATAAAGGACACTCATGATTATTGTTGCCCAAAGCGTATTATAGAAGCTCATAGAAATTTGGATTTCGTGTTTCAAGTTATGGCTATTGGTCAGCCATGTAACCAGAAATCTGTGATTGAGGATAATTCTAGCTAGTTGTTCGATAAGGGTTCTCAACGAAGCACAGAAAATTTTCACGTTTTTTTACGTCTCAACTTCAAAAAATTGGTCTGATGGCGCATAATTCACGAACAGATGGTTGTAAAACAGAGCTGCGTGCCGAAGATGCAAAAATTTTCACGTTTTCTACATATCAGCCTCAGAAAATTTCGTCCGCAAAACGTACGGTAGGAGATACACCCCGACCGCCCTCCTCCGGATACGTCTATGCTTTTGGTGCCAATTGCTACATCACAACAGCAATTCTAAAGTTGCAACTTTAACCCTTTTCCACTTTACACACTTGACTTGAAGAAACGTCAGTAAAATGTCAACGAAAAATAATACGGTTCATCAATAAATACACATGAATAAATAAAAATATAATTCAAAAATTGAACGATATTTTTAAGATAAATTATGTTTTTTTCTTGTCCAACTTTCGATGTGACCGGATGTGAAAAGCACAATTATATGCATTATAGGATGTTTCGTTTCCATAAGTATAAAATTCAATTATAAACTAGTTCAATTACAATGGCAAAAAGATTGAATCCAACACAAGTTGGATATCAGCGCAATGCAAAGCACCACTGTTCCTAGGCATATCACTGTCCTAAATCTATGTTGTGATCTTGTGAACTTTTTATATAAGATTGATTTAAAAAAATCGTTGGCCCTAAAATATGGAAGGATTTGCAATTTTTCATTTTAACAGTACCTTGCGTAAACGTAAAAATATGCATCATGTCAAGTTTCAACAATCATAACTGTGGGATCTGGTAAGCTTGTCATACAATTCATACGTATGCCAATAATCAAAAGTTTTATTGCGAACACTGGAAAAGTTTAGACATAGTCGTTCTCAGTTTTAGGCTCAGAGTTGGATTACAGCTTAGAGAGGCAAAACATATGAATATTGACATGATACGCCAGGGGAGGCTGGATACAGACATGTTTGGTACATCCCATATTTTGTTGTTAAAAGTTAGATTGAATTTTTACGCAAATTATTGATTAAAGTACAATATGTTCGAATACCAGATACTTGTATCATAGTACTAGCGCTACAAAACTATTCCGTCAGACAATTATCACAAATGCGTATCTTATTAAAGCAACAAAATGCCACTCTATATCCATACCATAGCTTCCGCGAATATCCGTGATTATTCACACAAACGGTTGATTACAATAACAATAACAACGTGGTTTATTAACCCGCAAAATACGAGCAATCGAAAAATCAGTGTAACGAAGCTTGCTTCGAGGACTAAGGCCACATAGCAAGTTCGAAGCTTAGGCTATAGCTTACCAACTTCTAGCGTTATAGTTAACGAAAATATATATTTGCATACAAGTAAACGTTTAATAAAATTGTATTCTGGTAACAGGAAAATGAGAATGAAATCTCTCTGTTCAGGTTTAATATTCACGTATTGTTTTAGAAATGTATTTCATACGCATCGTAAATTGGTTTTAGCCAGAAATTTCCTCTTACATCTGGCTGAAGCTATAGCTGATGGAATTGATCGCTAAGTGCAAAGACGTCATAAAGGCAGTAAATATAAATATTTTTTATTATATTTTTTTATAGTAAAGGTTAAAACTAGCTATGTCAATTCCCTGCCGTAAACCAAAGGAGAGTTCAGATCCAATAAACCTGAGTAATTTGTTCTATCCATCAACTGCTGTGGTGCAGCGTTCACAGATAAATGTGTGCACTCACTGCACATTGCAACATGTATTGTCATGTTTATACCTACACAATTTGTGGCAATCATAATGCTTATTGCTACAAAGTCTGTAGCACCACATTCATTATTGCACTAAATTTGTATCAATGTTCACGATTAGTACTACATTTAAAATTTCGAAACGATACCAACTGTTGCTACAAAACATTAATAATTGTGCAAACAACTAACATTGTTTTTACAAAAATCGTGCAAATACCACAGCTATTGCACTAAATATGTAAAAATAAAACGAATTATTGCTACATGTTTCAAAAATATTTTGTAGCAATAAGCATGCTCATACGTGCTACAATGTGCAGTGAGTGCACACATTTTTCTGTGAACGTTGCATGGAGAGGTTGGTTTTGTTGGAGAGGTATTGTAGTATAAGGTTCGTGTGGTTTGGGTTTGGCGTTGATGTGGGTGGTGGAGGTGGTTTTGTAGACTGGGAAAAGAATTTTAATTCATTAACCTGGCTTTGGCTTTGGCTATATTTAGCGTTTGCGATAGCTATCGGCGATTCCAGATACTACCGACTACATATAGTAGCAATTGGTTTCATGTTTATTGCTTTTGTAGTTTATTATTATGTTTATTTTTATTATGTCTTGTCGCTGATTCGTTATTTAGGTTAGCAAGTCAGTCTATCTATTGTTTGGCTTTGTCGCCCTGCTAATTAAACTAATATAAATAATTTAGGCAGATAAGATGTAGAAGAGTTATAACACTCTAAAAAAATTGTTAACGCTAAAAATTATCGTAAACTTTTATTTTCAAACACCAAGATACCACACTGTATATTTAATATGACGTTAAAACAAAACAAAAAATGAAAATCTTTAGTACAAATGCTATAGTATAAGCATTTGTTGTTTTATTACCGTTATCGACTAGGATGGTCGTATTTAATTACAAACTGACCCAAACAAAACGGATGTATGAAAAATTTCTCGTGTACAACTCTAAAATAATTATCAAACAATGGTGTAGAATTATAGCCGTTCTATCTTTGTTATGAATTGACAACGTTACAGTTTATGAAACAGTTACGGTAACAAAAAATTACACTGTTTCAAACCATATAATATAAGCAAGTGAGACTAAGATTGCAAATGGAGCATAACTGATGCCCAACACAATATTCAAATAAACAAATATTAAATATAAGGAGATTAAAGGGACCATAACCGAATTCAATTGTAATCAAAGAGGTTCAAGAAGATTCAAGGAACGGTGACATCCAGTTATATGTTTCTATTATATAATACGTAGAGTATTCAAATGACGAAATTAGGCCATTGTGCCATATGATTTGTGTAGAAAAATTGGTTGTGCCACAAATTTATGCCCCGATATCCAGATTAGGATAAATAATGTCTGTCTGATTTTTTACTTCATGTTTTCCAAATTTCGTTTGAGTATTTAAAGATTTAGATATTAAATCTATCGACACAGCTGTTCATCATTAATTTGCATAAGTTTACGGTAAGGTGTAAAATGCTATAATTGACATTAGAACAGATGTCTCCTAAGTATTGTCGAACATGTTAGAGCACTATAAAATCACCTGGGTTGAATAGTACTACAGTTGACTCTGACAGTTGACAATTGCATAGAATTTAGACTATTAAGTAGTATAATGTGCTCAAAATTCCACCATGGGAAGACCAATGAGTTTCATTCTATTACTGTACTTTATAACAGCCGAATAGAAATTCACCTTGAAATTTTCAGAAAGGTCTGTCGAACTGCTATTAAATCTAACAATACATGTTTTCACATCGTTTCATTACATGAAACCAGTATTATAAGCCATGATGTGGGAGGCCGTATACTCTGTAAAAGTTTGAACTAAAATCGAAGTAATTTCAAAGCAAAAAAACAAGATTTGAGTTTATTCTCGCGCTAAAAAAAGATGGGCTATTAATCATCTTTACGCGACGTCCGTTATATGTTTAGAAAATAGAGCAAATTAGTGCGGAGTTTCTGGAGACGGCAACAAATAACGCAGAGACATATTCACTAGTTTGTTTTGGAGTAACAGATAAAAAGGATGTTGCATTAGAAAAGTGAAGTTATCAAATGTATAATTCATGTTGCGTTTGCCGAGCTGTGGTCCAAGTAGTATTAGTTTTCATGTATGTTACGGAAATATAAATTTGACCTTAGCTTCTTGAAAATAAGTACATAGTGTGTAGTGTTCTCATAGGCCTTATCAAATGCCCGTCATGTTATATAACTATTATGCAGTCGCCAATTTTTAAAAAGTTATGCGGTATTCATGTATTAATGTCCCCACTGTTTGGAGCTTAGTTATCCCTGACAGTGTCATACACACCGTGTTGTGTTTACCGAGTTGTGGTACCAAGTAGTATTAGTTTTCATGTATGTTACGGAAATATCGATTTAACCTTCGCTTCTTGAAAATAAGTACATAGTGTGTAGTGTTCTCCTAGACCTTATCAAATGCCTATCATGTTATATAAGTATTATGCAGTCGCCAATTTTTAAAGAGTTATGCTGTATTCATGTATTAATGTCCCCACTGTTTGGAGCTTAGTTATCCCTGACAGTGTCATACACACCGTGTTGTGTTTACAAAGTTGTGGTACCAAGTAGTATTAGTGTTCACGTATGTTACGGAAATATAAATTTGACCTTAGCTTCTTGAAAATAAGTACATAGTGTGTAGTGTTCTCATAGGCCTTATCAAATGCCCGTCATGTTATATAACTATTATGCAGTCGCCAATTTTTAAAAAGTTATGCGGTATTCATGTATTAATGTCCCCACTGTTTGGAGCTTAGTTATCCCTGACAGTGTCATACACACCGTGTTGTGTTTACCGAGTTGTGGTACCAAGTAGTATTAGTTTTCATGTATGTTACGGAAATATCGATTTAACCTTCGCTTCTTGAAAATAAGTACATAGTGTGTAGTGTTCTCCTAGACCTTATCAAATGCCTATCATGTTATATAAGTATTATGCAGTCGCCAATTTTTAAAGAGTTATGCTGTATTCATGTATTAATGTCCCCACTGTTTGGAGCTTAGTTATCCCTGACAGTGTCATACACACCGTGTTGTGTTTACAAAGTTGTGGTACCAAGTAGTATTAGTGTTCACGTATGTTACGGAAATATAAATTTGACCTTAGCTTCTTGAAAATAAGTACATAGTGTGTAGTGTTCTCCTAGACCTTATCAAATGCCCGTCATGTTATATAACTATTATGCAGTCGCCAATTTTTAAAGAGTTATGCGGTATTCATGTATTAATGTCCCAACTGTTTGGAACTTAGTCATCCCTGACAGTTTCATACACACCCTGTTGCGTTTACCGAGTTGTGGTACCAAGTAGTATTAGTTTTCATGTATTTTACGAAATATCAATTTGACCTTAGCTTCTTGAAAATAAATACTTACTGTGTAGTGTTCTCCTCTACCTTATCAAACGCCAATCATGTTATATAAGTATTATGCAGTCGCAAATCTTTAAAGAGTTATGCGGTATTCATGTATTAATGTCCCCACTGTTTGGAGCTTAGTTATCCCTGACAGTGTCATACACACCGTGTTGTGTTTACAAAGTTGTGGTACCAAGTAGTATTAGTGTTCACGTATGTTACGGAAATATAAATTTGACCTTAGCTTCTTGAAAATAAGTACATAGTGTGTAGTGTTCTCATAGGCCTTATCAAATGTCTATCATGTTATATAAGTATTATGCAGTCGCCAATTTTTAAAGAGTTATGCTGTATTCATGTATTAATGTCCCCACTGTTTGGAGCTTAGTTATCCCTGACAGTGTCATACACACCGTGTTGTGTTTACAGAGTTGTGGTACCAAGTAGTATTAGTTTTAATGTATGTTACGCAAATATCAATTTGACCTTAGATTCTTGAAAATATATAAGTAGTGTGTAGTGTTCTCCTCTACCTTATCACATGCCTATCATGTTATATAACTATTATACAGTCGCCAATTTTTAAAGAGTTATGCGGTATTCATGTATTAATGTCCCCACTGTTTGGAGCTTAGTTATCCCTGACAGTGTCATACACACCGTGTTGTGTTTACAAAGTTGTGGTAACAAGTAGTATTAGTGTTCACGTATGTTACGGAAATATCGATTTAACCTTCGCTTCTTGAAAATAAGTACATAGTGTGTAGTGTTCTCCTAGACCTTATCAAATGCCTATCATGTTATATAAGTATTATGCAGTCGCCAATTTTTAAAGAGTTATGCTGTATTCATGTATTAATGTCCCCACTGTTTGGAGCTTAGTTATCCCTGACAGTGTCATACACACCGTGTTGTGTTTACCGAGTTGTGGTACCA
>JASANE010004391.1:0-19405 GCA_030248225.1 Trileptium ribeirensis | reverse complement strand
CGGTATCAGATATCAGTTTTGAGTTGTATATTTATATTTTACGGATTTCATTATTTTCAAACTTAAAAACCACTGACGATGAGTATGAAAATAGCAACACCAAATAATTTTACTGTGCAAAAACTAACACTTGGTACTTTTTAAAAAAGGTTCACAACAAAAAATAATAAGTGCAGTTGTTAAATCAACATTTTGTGAATTAATTGCCATCGATATATTTATTGGGCTTTAATAATGTGAATTTGTCAATGTGAATTGGTGATTTTGCTTCCATTGTTTCTGTAGTGCGCTGTCATTTTTCATTTTTTAGTTGACAAATAAACGTAGGAAACGCAACGAAGTGGTTCCCGACGACGCTCTCGAGCACAATAAAATGACCTACAACATGCGATATCGGCCAGGAAGAACACGAGCCGAACAAGTGCGAGAAAGAGAAGCATCTCGAACGCCTACCACCACATCTCGGTTGCTGGTATGTTCACACGATTAATACACTTCGTTTTATATAAATAGCCGCTTGTATAAATGTTTGTAATAAAGCTCATAAATTTCTACGTTTGCACTTTTGGAACAGGGCTGTTGCTAATACGAGACTTGCAGCAAATTCATGTTACCGAATACATCTCGCATTTAGTTTTGAAGTGTGTTTTGAAGTTAAACTTTGGATTTAGCACCATCCCAAGTGTAGACTTCTAGTAAATTTGGTCCGTTTATATTTAGCTCACAAAAGTTTATTACATAGTAAATATATATTCATTCTAAAGTAGATAGCGCATACGACAGAAAAATTACCTACAATTGTCACGTCTTGTTTAAGCTAGGTTTGATCCTGTTGTATCTGCGAACAGTCTATGGCGGTGGAAGTTTGAGACAATGAATAAAGAATTTCGAATTTGATTTAATTATCTGCAGTTGTTTTAGGTCCTTTACATAGTTAATATATATTTAACTGGACTCAACCCAACATTTTTTAACAAATTTTCATTACTACACTCAAAATACTTTCCGTGCAATTTAACAGAAGCTTCTTTGATTTTTGGACCGCCAGATATTCTTTTAAAGTTCAAAGAAATGTCCTTTGAAATTATTAAGTTAATTCTTAAAAAGATAATTCCTTAAAAATAATTTTTAGAAATTTCAAGTAATGTTTTAATTTGAAAAGAATATCCAGTGGTGCAAAAATCAAAGAAACTTTTGTTCAATTTCATGGAAAGTATTTTGAGTTTAGATATGAAAAAACTATGAAAATCACGACATAACTTAAGTGGAGCATTATCTACCTCAGTAAAACGAGGCATTTTCTAGGTTTTAAATAATCAGACAATTCAGCCCACAAAAATCTGTTTTACACTTTAGTAGTGTTCTGGCAGTGCACTGATTTGTTTTAGAGACAATAAAATGTGTTCAGTCATAGCATCGTGCTATAGACGGCAAAGCTCAAAAGCCACTGAACTCTTTAAGTAAGATTAGATTAAAATCAAACTTGAGATGAGCGAAAATTGACATAAGCATTATGTAATTAAAACACAAATCAGTATAAACGATATAGCTATTTTGTGACAGCAATATTTTATTATATATTTACCATTCTCTTATGCTGAAGAAAGAAGAATCGATGAACCATTTATTTTAGCTGCGTGCAGTGTATACATTTAGCAACAATATTAGGCATTCCGCTAGCAAGTGTAGCATTGTACTGTTTTATGATGCTATCAGCCTTTCCAAATCTAGCTTTGATAAAATTTGAAAACTTTTTTCGTATTTCTGAAAATTTTGAAAGTGAGAACACTGTTAATATAGCATATATTTTATTAATTCTTCAGCCAATCAGGTATCAGAATATATGAAAATATATCAAAATATTGAACTGATAATTTAGCGAAACATTACAAAAAATTTTTAAACATCGCGATTTGTCATATTTTTTAAGTCAAATGAATTTATGTCAAATTTTGCTCGAAACTTGATCAAATTTAGAGAAATAAAATTTGAGTAAAAACCTTGAATCTGCGAACAATCGTTTATTGTTTAAATTGTATTCAAGATCAAAATCAAAAGAACATGTATATTTCCGGTGATCTAATAGGCTCATGTGTTAGTTTAAATCAGAAAAACGTGTCGCTGATAGCTCCTGACTTTGTTCGGACCGTGGTTTTGAGAAATTTATATACTACATGGGTGGAGTATTAATACTGCATAGCTCTAAATTTATATATTTAGCTAACAAAAATGGATCTAGCAGCACGCGCAAGGTTGCCAGAGTTGGCCGATCAAAGCGGTACTGAACATGGACGAAACGACGATCAAAACGTCGAAACAACAACCACAACAACAGATACCGCCGGAGTCACGTCAACCACAAGCAGTTAGTTCCAGTCTGACAAATTTACGCCTGTTTAATAAAACCCTTGAAACCAATATATATTTCGAGACCACGAGAGCTGTGAACTTGTTATTCGGTGTCAAATGTCAATTTATGTTTAACAGATTCTGCATATTCAATACGGCAAAACTCCGCAATAGAAAATGAATTTATACACCAATTTTTGGAAATATTTTTAACTTATTTTTGCTGGATTCTCAATTTCCATGGCTTTAAGACATTTCGAGAAAAAACACCATGTATTGCTCGATTTTTGAAGTAGTAATTTGAATTCTCCCTTTTGATACTATTCTTACTAAACGAATCTGTTTCAAATTGGAACGGATTGAGCATGGATGAACGCGACCGGTTTCGAGATTAGTCGCTTTCGTCTGCACAATTGGATTTTAAAACTGAGTTCTGTCTGTTTATACTTCCCAGTCACGTGTCCAAAAATTCATTCTGTCAGTAATTACAGTTAAAATATATTACCATAACATACACTTATAGGCTGCATTTCACTAGGGGTTTACACATAAATATACGATTGCTACATTCGCTGCGTTGTGTACATTGCCGTTGGTTGCATATGTATGTAAACCAACTGAAAGCTATCCCGAGTACCAAGCTTAGAATACAGCTCTTAAAATATCTTCAGCTAATTTCGCAAGGAAGGTGCTTATTTTATTTTTCGTTTAGAATTCATTACGGGTTGTTTTGTGAAATAATGCAGTTCAGTAGCTATAAACGCCGCACTCTATTTTTGGCATCGCGTTGCGTTTATTGAAGCTATTGCTGTATAGGTCGCTACGTATTGTCAACCGTAGAGCAACCTCACAGTCTTTATATCAAAGCTTTGCGTTGGCGATATAAAGCGCCCGTTAAGCGAGAGAATTGTTTGCCAATAGTTTACACCATGCCATTCAGTAGCATACAGCAAATACTTACATCATAAAACAGTGGTGCGTGAGACAAAATTCCGCCAATCAGTACAGTGTTTATGGCACAATGAGAGAATTTGAACGTCAGTGCATAATGTGCCTACGATCGCATTCTCGACAGTAAATTTTAGTACGTATAAGATTTTCATATTTTTACATTTTTCAAAATAACTCTGCGTTTCGACAGAAGCTTATAGAAATTGTTGCAGTCACACCAAAAAGTATTGGTATCTACGCCACCATACACAATAAGCTTTAAATAGTGGAAAATGAATTTATACACCAATTTTTGGAAATATTTTTAACTTATTTTTGCTGGATTCTCAATTTCCATGGCTTTAGGACATTTCGAGAAAAAACACCATGTATTTGCTCGATTTTTTGAAGTGGTATTTTGAATTCCCTCTTTTGATACTATTGTTACAAAATGAATCTGTTTCAAATTGGAACGGAATGAGCATGGATGAATGCGATCGGTTTCGAGATTAGTCGCTTTCGTCAGCAGAATAGGGATTTTAAAACTGAGTTCTGTCTGTTTATATTTCCCAATCACGTGTCCAAAAATTCATTCCATCACTTTGTAATTACAGTTAAAAATAGTAACATACGCTTATAGACTGCATTTCACTAGGGGTTTACACTTAAATATATGATTGCCACATTCGCTGTGTTGTGTACATTACCTTTGGTGGCATATGTAAACCAACTGAAAGCTATACCGAGTACCAAGCTAAGAATACAGCTCTTAAAATGTCTTCAGCTAATTTCGCAAGGCGCGTATTTTATTTTTCGTTTAGAGTTCATTACGTGTTGTTTTTGTGAAATAATGCAGTTCCGTAGCTATAAACGCCGCACTCTATTTATGTTTGGCATCGCGTTGCGTTTATTAAAGCTATTGCTGTATAGGTCACTACGTATTGTCAACCGTAGAGCAACCTCACATTCTTTATATCAAAGATTTGATCTGACGTTTGCGATACAAAGCACCCGTTAAGCAAGAGTTTTGTTTGCCAATAGTTTACACCATGCCATTCAGTAGCATACAGCAAATACTTACATAATAAAACAGTGGTGCGTGAGACAAAATTCCGCCAATCAGTACAGTGTTTATGGCACAATGAGAGAATTTGAACGTCAGTGTATAATGTGCCTACGATCGCATTCTCGACAGTAAATTTTAGTACGTATAAGCTTTTCATATTTTTACATTTTTCAAAATTATTCTACGTTTCGACAGAAGCTTATAGAAATTGTTGCAGTCACTATACCAAAAAGTATTGGTATCTACGCCACCATACCCAATAAGCTTTAAATAGTGCACACTACACCATCAATATTGTTTACAGGATGTGGTCGGACACATGTCCACAACAATACTGCTAATATGCACAGCGCACACTGCGAAGCATTGTGTTAACGCGATTGGCGTGGAGTATATGTTTCCTCACGCATTACTATTTGCTCGCTTTGCGACACTGTTCAAGAAGCCAGTAGCAGTTTCTAATAGCTCAACAGTATGCGTATTTGCTTGCCATCAGTAATCTCGGGTTTAATTACTGGCGTCAGTTTCAATTTGTCAAATATTTCAAAATACACGAACTAGTTCTGCCGTTACGCGTGAGTCCACTTTAGTTGCGTCTACCAAGGTAGTTTTTTCCAAAATCACGAATTGATTCCCGCAGAAATTTGCGTTCGCATTTTTGCCATTGCTACTTGCATTTTTGTTAACACGAACATGGGCTCTGTAATGTACGAATGAAATTTGCGTTCGTGCACATTTGTTCGTTTCGTATGTTTGTCCGCGCTCATCAAATGATATTCTGAATCATATAGCTATGTTCGCGGTTTATTTGTTTATTGTTGCATATTAGAAAAACGCGATTGGTAATCTTGTTTTTACTTGTACGCGGTCGGCAAAATACTATCCTAAACAGCAAAATAGTGACCGCGAGCAGCATAAGGGAAAATGGTGGTTTGACAATCGTGAGCTGACGTGACAAAAGAACATCCTAGGCATACGCAACTTAAGTGGACTCACGCATTAAAGGATTAACGCATCATTTACCGTTTACGACCTATCTACATTTGTTTTTGTTTATATCACTGAAATATTGTAACATTTCAAAACTAAAATCTTTGAGGTTTTCCTTAAATATGTTGTTTTAGCCAACAACGTCTAAAATGCCGACAACTGAAGAAGTTGTTGCAAATGCGCAAATAAACGTTGTTGCACGAGAGCGTCAGTCTGCGACGCAGGCAGCAGAACGCCGGCCTTTTGCAGTAAGTTCAAACCATCATAAGACATAAAATTACAAAAAGTTAAATATATGTAATTCCTGATGTTTAGCTCAAATTCCAAATAAATTAATCAACGTTGGGTTCAACATATAGGAAATTATATTCACTGATTAGGACGGGTACTTTGCAACTTCCATGCTCGTAGCACGTCTATGAATTTTTTCATGTATATATACGTGGAGCTTTAATAACCCATTATCAACTGAAAATTCCGAATCCAGTGAAAGCGCTAAAATATATTTTTCTTTAACAAAAGTACTGAACAAATTTTTTCAGAAACAAGATAGATCATATCGGAACATCGTTGCAATACGCTAACACAACTTATTGCTCACTTTATAGTACAACTATAGTCCACGAATACAGCTATGCGATGCTTATTCCGCACGTCGTTTGATGAACGAGAACAACGTTAGAACTCTCCAGATATATAAGTATACACATTGTGCTTCTACATGACCAAATCATTGCTCGCGAATTCTGACTACAAATTCTTTGTACGATTCAGTTTGTGGTCCGAGAACTGAAGTGTAGAACAGTAATAAACCATCAACAACAACAACCGAGCCTACTTTGGCTCTGATCTTATAAGCTCTAAAAGCAACTATGTGTTAGTTTATATACTTATGTTCTCGCTAATGTTAGCTAATTATAAACTTTTATTACGAGCCTTTAATATCCCGCTTGAACTTCGCTTAATACAGCAAAAGCTGTGCCAGGATGGACAAGGTACTTGAATAGTCGAGCCGAGCATGAAAATCGGGGTCTTTTGTACCTCTAACGATAACGCTATGCCAGGTCAAGAAAAGCTTCGTTTTGCCCCAGTTTATATAAGAATGGCACTTTGCAACGTACTATGAGTATATGCCTGTGCTTGATAAAAAATGAAATATAGCAGCTGCCATTAAAATATTTTGATCCTTGGTGCAAGCCCATTCCAGGAAGGTTTATATTCCTAGTACCAACTAACTATATTGACGCGGCGGCTGAAAGTTTTACTATCATTTTGCAACACCACACTATCGTCGACAAAACCAAATGAAATTAACAGTGGCACAGTTTGCGCATAGCAGCGCATTGTTATAAGCTAATTGTGCGCCATTTGGTTGCTAAGGTTATTGCTTGTGTATTTGGTTAGTCAGAAACTTTTTAGGCACTAATTCAGCGGGGAGCGCATATGGTTGAAAACGGTCGCCGACTGGACCGACAGGCGTGGCGGAAGCGAAATGATGACAATAGGGCCCGATCGCGCTCGCCAATTGAAAGGCAGTCGCAGGTATATTAAACGTAAAATATAATTCTGCAATTATATAGAAAAACGAACAAAATATAGTTTATGGAAAGTGCGTAAAATGAAAGGTGTTGTGATTTGCATTTTTGCACAAAACCGCTCCATTATGCTAAATTTGTGTTATATTCGAAGTTTATTAGCGTACAGTTGCTCCTGAATCATCATAGCATTGTTGACAGTTTATGCGGCGATCCATCTTTGCCTATATTGTGCAAGGCTCAATATTACTCGGGTTTTGCAATTGTATGCCATAGAAATTTGTAACATATGTATGGTACATCATGTTTTATAACGCATGAAGAGTTTTTCAACAATAATAAACGTTAAAACATTGTAAATAGTAACGGCCATGTAGCAGCGATGTATGCTAATACATGATTTACATAAGAGCTGAAGGAAAGATAAGGTTTATCACGAAGACAATTATTGCGTCTTGACAGCACCTATAAATTCACCGAGAGCGTGGAATTTATTTAGAGCTACAAACCTTGAAATTAATGGATAATTACTGTATTATATTACCAGTACCCCGAATATTGCGGGATGTATAAAGCTTGGAAGGCTATAAATTTCAATTCGTAGGTGCAATATATGTATGTGTGCATGTGTCCTTCAGTTTTATTGTGGATGATCTAAGAATGTGAACTAATGCGCGACTAAACTTAAAATGACCCCGGCAACCATCCTATTTTGTATTTTTGGATAGCAACTGTTACGGAACGCTTTTTCGTCAATTGAAACTCACGTAAAACTGTTCGCGAACAGAGCACTCGCGTTTTAAATCAACCATTTTGTATTCGCCAAAATTGAAGTAAAATTACCCAAATGTTTGAGAACGAAAATTTGTCGATTTGACTGTGACGTCTCTTTAGCATTAAATTTGTTCGCGAACACTGTATAATCCAAATTTAAATGATAATACATTAGGGAACAGAATTTCTGCAAACTGAAATCGCCAAGATTCTGTTCGAACACAATGTCAAATTTCTGGCACTTGATTTGATTATGCCAATTTTCGATTAACGAAAAACCGAATGAAATTAGGCCTGTTTTCCGTAACAAGGGTTTGCGAATCGATATCGGTAATGACAGAATAGGATAGTTGGCGGGGTCCCCTTAAGTTTACCACGCATAATATTTTAGCGATAGCCCTCGTAGCTATTTTACAAACCAATATAGATCCTGAAAAAACTGTGGTTGCTTCTTACCGGTCTTTTAGAAGTAAAATAAAGCAGGGCTAATGCGGTTTTGTATTATATGGTGTAGAGGTAGGCCTTGCGCGATGTTTTGTTAAAAAACATTTCTTGTAATGTTAGTGGTATTTAGCACTGCCACATTGGTATGAAATTTTGCCGGAGTGCCTCTGCACTATTTCAAAGCTTTAGAGATCGGCAGTTGTAGCTGGTTTCTGTTTAACTCGATATGCATTATGTTCTTAAATCGTTGAAAAAAGGGGGTAAGTATTGATTTTCAACCGGAAACATTGTGCTAAGCATATTGAAGTTATACTTTAGCCTGTCAGCAGCTTTACAAGGAACTTGCCAATATTGGCTCCCGAAGACACGTTCATTGCCGCGCGACGGAGACATGATGATTTGACCAGTCGCTTTTTATGAAAAGTATTTTTCATTCATTCAATGTTTTTATGCTTGCGTTTTGTCTGAATGTCATAGCATCATACTTAGTTTTATGCGTGGGTAAACTTAAAGTGACCCCGCCAACCATCCTATTTTGCCATTAGCGATACCGAATTACAAAGCATTGTTACGGAAAAAAGCCTTAATTTCGTTCCGGTTTTCGTTAACCGAAAATTGGCAAAATCAAATTCAAATGCCGGAAATTGCCTTGTTACAAACAGAATTTCGGCGATTTCAGTTTGCAGAAATTCTGTTCCCTAATGCATTAGTGTATAAAATTGTATTATTCAGTGTTGGCGAACAAATTTAATTCAAAAGTGACGTCACAATCAAATCGGCAAATTTTCGTTATCAAAAATTTGTGTAATTTTGCTTGAATTTTCGCGAACACAAAATGGTCAGATGTCAATAGTGAGCGCTGTTTTCGCGAACAGTTTTGCACCGGATTTCAATTGACCAAAAATCTTTCCGTAACAAATTTGTTGCAAAAATACAAAATAGAATGGTTGGCGGGGTCACCTTAAGTTTACTCGCGCATTATGATTAGTAACCGGCGATTAACTCTGAAAGATTTAAAATCGTCTATTTTGCTTAGGTCTTGTGTACTATTATAGTTATTATTTGCTTTTTATTCATATTTATTTTCTTAAAAGCCGATGTGCAGATTCACAGTGTATATCGCTAGGGACCTTGCCCATATTGAATATTATAAACATTAACTAAGTTTACGTGTACTGTAGGTCTGCGTGAGTTGTACCCGGGCTTTACTACAATCCTTATGGAAAATGGCAACAGCTCCGTTCTGCTTTAGTGGCTAGTCAGCGAAGCTGGATGCCAGTAGTTCCAAGTTGCATTACCATATGTATCAATGGTTTTAGCATTGTAAAACACGTAAATTCACACCTTTTACAATATAATGCAGGATATAGAAAACAAGATAAATAGTCTCTTCATTTAAACCAAATCGTTTCATTTGAAATATATATTAATTGAATTATAGGCAAAATGGATAATTTTGTTTATATAACTATTTAAGGCCGGGGTTCATCAACACGATCCTGAGTTCCTCGGCGATCCCGTACTAGATACGACTCAGGTACCCGAAGAACAAAAGAAAAAATGCTTTATTCAGTCGCTGGTATGTAGCATTGTTTCTGGTCAAATATACTTGTCAATGGTATGTTTTTAGTCGTTTTATATTCACTGTTGCGGCTTTTATACTTAATTACATTTAGCGAATATACTAAACTTCAAACATTGTTGTTGAACTGGCATTGTTTGCACTCTGCTTCAAAACGAGTAAAATATTCAAAACATTTCTCCACAAAATAGGCAAAAAATGCACAAGAATAAGCTTTTGCATAGCAGGACATTTTAAATTATTTACGCGCTTGTAGAATCAATATTTATGCTTTATATAATCTTATGAATTCAGCTATGTGACAACAACACTTAATACATTGTCATAACGGTTACTGACTCACAACACGGTAAAGGCTTCTCGTGTACGAGTAATATAAACATCTATAATCCAGGGAGTAACCGGAATTCCGGTTCCGGCGAAAATCGTGTTCCGGTTGCGGTTCCGGCAAAGGGCAAAAACCATACCAGAACCGGAATTCCGGTTTAAAAATTTTGTTTGAAATTTTCCACGTTTTTTGCTTCATCCTGTAATCCAAACATATGTAATATATATTGTAGAATGAACAAGCTCCAATACAATCAAGCAAAAGAAAAGATTAACTAACCAATTTGCCGTGTGAAACGTAAGTAGGGCACATAATTTGAGCAGGAATTTTTCATAATAACCTGCGGGAGTTTGTTAACTCAAAGCCAGGTCGATGATTGTAGCAGCTATTTTACACATCCCGAAGTCTGTGGGATACGTTTGAATTAAACCGGTCCAACTCGGTATCAGAGTATGGCTTACGCAGAAGTACTTAGGGTATGTTTGGCTAACTTTTGCGTTTTGGCTAAATTGCGTCAAGCACCCGCCAATGCGCTTGTAAACTTGGTAAATCAGTCTAAATTGAAGTAAACTAACGTTATCTGCAACGCAGCTAGAAACTGCTTTCTCGGCAATGAACTGTATTTATTGAAACTGTGCGAGCAGCATTACAGTGTGTCTCATTTATAGCATTCTGATTAGAAAGTTATCATCATTATCATCTAACTGACGGGCACTGTTTGTCCAACGCTAGCCTAAACAGTGTCTCTGACCACTGATCAGAAAATTACCTTCTATCTATTATTTTCTCTACTATATTTTCTCTACTATTTCTATACTATAATCAGAATTCAATTTATTAAAGTATTTCGAATTTCAGAAATTAAACGGTTTTTAAGAAATTAGGATTCAAAATTATGTATCAAATTAACTGATAACACACGAAGCAGTAATCACATTTTGCTTTGTTTATAACATTCGCTGTATGCTGTATTTGCACCGTATAGATAAATCAGAAAAGTGAGAAATAAGAACTGGCATTGCGGCTTTAAAGAAAGAGCTAGAAAAATTAAAAGCACAAGCTGAGAATAAACTATTGCACTGGTGAGATAGTATATTGCTGGTATACACTAGCTTCATCCTACGCAATCTATGCCGGATTTTAGGTATGATTACTACTATTATAATTTTTGGCGATATGCCTTCACGTTTGACTAGCTGCTCGCTATCAGCCAATGTAAACAAGGTAAAAATTTAAGTATACATAACTGGGCGTGTTAAACCCTATAATATTAAAACAGAAAGGTCAATTTACATTATCGACCAAATTCATATTTCTGTTTTAGTCAGATTACATGGCTTCGTCGTCGGTGGAATACGACGTCTCAACACCAAGCAAGCGACAACAGCAGCAGCCACATCGCCAACCTATATCGGCGGTAAGAAATAATATATAAATTAAGACAAGCAAGGAGTAAAAAATATACATTACATAAAAAGTCATTGCAAATACATATTACACCGCTGCTCATTCCTATAAACAGCAGACGTTCCTTAGAGAACAACTACTCCGCTAGACTGGTACTTATGTGGGCAAAGTTATGTGTGTAACGAGTTATAAAGCAAGATGTATTACACATTGTATTATTAAATTATTAATACACGAAGAAAATTGCAATAAATAACATATGGCTACAGTGCTCATAGACCTCATCGAGAAATACACAAATTTTATGGGGTAAAAATTGTGTTAGGCAATGCTACAGTGGAAGAGTTAACATGATACTATTATCGATACAATTACAAGATGGCATTATAGCTTTAAAGAATTACAAATATTAAAGTTTTACTGCAGTTTAGAGTGGGAAATTGATAGATTCTTATGATAGTCTCGTGAGAGTCTAAAGATATTTTTGTCAGTTTGCACAGAAAATAATTTGTCGTTTTATGGCATATGTAACCTGAACAATTGTAATCGGTAGGTAAAAACAACAGTCTATTTTGCTTTGAACCTTCAGCCCTAACTTAGGCTTAACCGAGTTTAAAGAAAGGCATAGCCTTTACATCCTCACTTTGGTAGCTATACCTCTTGATGACATTGCCTCATTCCGCAAACCGAACAACAATATACATTAACGCGGCTCAATGTCTTCCCATTTTGATCCCAACGATGTCATTTCATTAAACATAACTTATTTGTTGACTCAATAGATTTGACTATGTATTATGCATGAATAAAAATAAGGTGCGCCACCTATCATCCCCTTCTGTTATTGACGGTCGGTGATCGCTTGTTCGGTGTACCAACCGTTTGTCAGCATGTTAGAAAACATAAAATTGATGTTTTGAGCAACGCATGCAAACTGTTCAGAAATAACACATTGGCCTCTTAATGATTAGGTCTAAAATATTAAGTAACCGGTTAGAAATTATTTATTTTCTTATTGAAAAAGTACCGCTCTGAAAGCTATACACCACATATTACGTTTCCTGACTGCACGTATTATTAAAAATAAAAAAATAGCTTAACCTAAAAAGCGGAATGCAAGGTCTCACGCTGTGAATTATGTAACGCAGTGAATGCAAGTTCCATGCTGTGGTAAAATAACAGGTATGTTTATTTTTAGTTAAAATAATAGTTTTTCTTACTTATATGTGCGAAGGTCCATCGGATTAGAACGGGAGCAGTCGCTGGGCTCACGGAAGGATCGCCATATTCCCCCTGCCCTATGCGTGAGTCTACATTAGGAGCGTGAATCTGGATTGTTCTTTTGTCAAGTCAATTCGGGATCGTCAAAGCGATGAACGCCAACAAATCACAATTTTCTTTATGTAAATACACGTTTTGTGATACAGCTGTTCAGCGCTGATGGCGGTCACTATTTTGAGATTGTGTATCGCATTTTAATGGCCGTACACATGTAAAAACGCGATGACCATTCCGTTTTTCTCATATACTATAATACACAAATAGGCCGCGAACTGTCTGATTCAGAATATCATATAACGTACGTGGACAAACGTGCGAAATGTACAAATGTGCACGAACGCAAATTCCATTAGTACATCGCAGAGTCCAGGTTTGCGTTCATAAAAACGCGAATACCAACGGCAAAAATGTTAACCCGACTTTCTGCGCAAATCAATTAGTGATTTTGACAAAAGAACAACGCTAGTATATGCAGCTAACTGGACTCATGCGCTAATTTGTGCAAATTTTCGATAAATTTGTCCTACTTTCTCCTATTTTTCACTTATTTCATGCCGATTTTTGCCTCCTTTCACCCTGTTTTTGCCAATTTTTGCCAAAATTTTCCGCATGCCTTCGGAGCTAGGGTCTGACGCTTTCACTGAGATGTGGCTCGATGGTGTTGACCTCTACGGGCTTAACTGTTCCCTACCCTTCTCTTCCATCGACACCTATTACAAAAATAACACCTTTTTGTGATCAGTCGATCTGCGTTCATGAGCTAAAACTTTTAAAATTGGAATTGACTATCGCAATGACTACTTTATTTTGTAAAGCGTTCTGTACACTGTGTTAAAAGAGTATGATAAGTGGCCAAGCTAAAGTATACTTGTGCATTACTAGTCGGCGACTGCATACTGTAAAATTATGAATTTATCTTGACATTGTAAAGATAAAGATAATGGCTAGTAGATCCATTAATTATTTTAACGTATTTATTTTTCTAAATGATTCGCGAACTGTATCGCGTAGCAATCGTGCCCAAAGTATTTTTATCTGTTAATTTGCATTTTATTTTGGCAGCAGGCATCACTATGGTTTTTACTTTAACCATAACTCTTGCTATCATTATAGCTACCAAGCATTTTTAGAATATGTCATACATAGACCTATTTTACTATGGAGAATTTTGTAAGTATTTATTGAGGACTCTCCTGCCAGGCATTGCAGCAGTTCTTAAACTAATACGCCCTAAAAGTGCGATAGTGCATTCTGTATTGCAGGCATGTATATTTTGTGGCCTGGTGCATACGCAATGCATAGTGGACGCCAAAAATGTTTAGTGGAAGTATGTAAATTTTTTATAAAGAATGAAAAATAGAATATAATGGTAATACTCTTAATAAACAGTGAACCTAGGATTTTAAATTTCTTTCTTTTGTGGTACTACCGCATATTCACACAATGAAATTACACATTGATTACTATAGGATAAGTTACGCATCTAAACACAGTTATGTAATGAACAACACTTTAACTTTAATAACCCTGTTAAGGTGTGTCATACTTTAACATTAAATCACACGAATCCTATGAAATCACTTTCGGATTGTATATTACAGTACACAAGCAAAACGTTTACTCACATGTTCCCCACCTTTCCTGTCGTCCAATAGAAGGCAAACATGCTAACCATTTCCACATATTTTCCGCTGTCATCTGTTGTCGCACAGGCTGCCGCTGCGAAAGTTTCTCTGCATTTTTCCCACTTCCCAAAGATGACAGATTTGGAAATAAGTTTTCACACGTTTTCCAACCTTCCCTCATTGTCCCATAGACGGCAGATATTGGACAAGTTTTCCCATATATTTTCTTACCTTCCCTGTTGTCCCTTAGTCTGCAGCCATGTAAAAATGCCTTCTAACTTTTCCACTGTCCCGTGCACATCACCTAGGGAAAACACACGCTAGCTAGAAAGAAACCAGTTCAAAGTTTTCCAATAGCCTTCACACATGGGAAAATGAGGTCAGCTCAGGATTTAATCATTTCAAATCTGGGTGCTCTTTATTGTTCCATATTGCCGAAAGTTGTTTGTAAAATTTGGTTTGCTTTCTTTCTATTTGGTGCCTATATCGAATCTTTCGTCAGTCAATGCATGTAAGCATAGCTTTAATAACGTTAAAGCATTGCATTTTGTTGCGTTTGTTTATAGAAATCCACATTCACGTCGGTGGAGGTGCGACGAGCGGATGAAACCCTGTCACAGCAATCGCAGCAACTGTCTAGTCAAGAGCTTCATCTTGCGTCACCAGAAATAGGGCATCGGCCGAGCATACAGTTCCAGCAACCTGCGCAGACTCGACCTCGTCGGGAGCTACCGCGGTGCCCGAACACAGGCTGCGGTACAACTAAGCCTGTTCATGGTGCCAGGCCATTTCGTGATGGCATGATTGGGCTGGAATGCCACATGCGATGGTGCCCAAAAAGCACCGATCAGGCCGTCATTAACAGGAGACGGCAGGCTGTGGTGACGCGCACTATTAATAAGCTGCTGCGAATGCTTGAGCCGCGTCAGCTGCGAGTACAACCGCCCCGCTGTTGCAAGTGCTAAACACAGCAAGAACTGCAGCAGCATTGTGAACATTAAGACTTACATCAACAGCTGCGTTCAATAAATAGGTGATTATTACTACTGTTAAACATTTCATTTTCTGTAAAATGTTTACTCAGCTTCCAACAGGCTGAACTATACTGTTATCCTGTAGACAAAGTTCAAACACTTAAATTTTGGTTTCAAATAAGAAAAAGAATTTAGTGCTAAGTTACAAATCTTCTAGTTTTACAATGTCTACCACAGCTGACGCTCACGTTTCTTGCTTGTTTTGAAGTATCAATGCACACAAAAATCGTTTCGGTCCTAGACCCATAAAATCATTTTACACTCATTTCTTTAACATTGCGTTAAAACGCCTAATGTTGCATCGTTAAATATCAAAAATTTGCAACGATTTCATTCTTTCTAGTTAGGAAATATGAAGTAACAGGATAAGTCCTACATTAAATCTATGCAAAATATAGCGTTTCAACGCCTTTGGCCTTTCTTACCGCATGCCTGTAAGTCGCTGCCCTTCGACATTGGTTAATTCGCATGCCTTGAAATCGTAGTTTAGGAATGACGAACTACATCATTTCTCGTGTTTTCGTTTATAATGCGGTAAGCTTCAAAATGCATAGTTTTATAAACCAAAACATAGAACTGGATCTTGAAAAACTTATGTTTGATATGTCTTTTTTTCTGGGTTCTTGCAGTAATAGTGAAATATTAGATAGCAATTAAAATTGATACCTGGTAACACAGAGTTGTGCGCATTTAAATTTTTGTTCGTTTTTTGTTGCGTGTTTGATGATGTGTTATTCGGCTTGTTGGAAATTTTTTGTCCGTGGATCACGCTGAAACTGGCGCATTAACTATTTTACGTTAACTGGCGTAGTAACTATAGGAGTCAACAATTTTACGCTTTACTTACAGAAACTGTTGTAAACTCAACTGAAGTGTATTTAAGAAACTGAGTAACTTTTATAAAAATGTCTAGCATTTCTGTTAATTTCCTGGAAGTATGTCATTCAAGTTTTGACAGTGTTGCCTGTTGAAATGCCGGTCAACAAAATTCTATGATACCGGTGCAACATAGCGATGAGAAAGAAAAAGAATTAACTGATCTATGGGAACGCATGCTCAATAAGTCGCAATAGTACAAGATTTCCATCAGTCATGATTGTAATAGCAAGAACTTTAACGAACCGATAAAGTGGCGTCTCGGTCCATTGCGAGTATTCGGGATTACTGTTAGCAGTCTATTTAGTCCCGTTAACCGATAATATATGATTATGTTTTTGGAAAGGGAAGAAATTGTTTATGAAGGTTTGTGAATTATCTTGTCGTTTAGTATTGCTGACCAGAACAGCGCCATCTTACCTATGCTCAATCTACGCAAAAGAGTTGCAAACGCGATTTGATATAGTACACTCTGGGGGTTGCTTTATGTGTAGCCTTTTCATTGATCTAATTTCTAATACGTAATCAAACTAACATGTGGTTCTGTTTACGAATGAGCTACCTGCTTGCTTAGGTCCATCATTGTACTAGGACAGCTGATTGCATTATCTTGCTTCGGCACATATTTGATTTCGTCCTCGCTATAACAAACACAGTCAGTCTGTTTTACCTTGGCGAGACTGAGAGATCCGTTGATGACCTTTCAGGATAATATATTTTAGTTAAAACTTGTGGTGCAGGTGGTATTAGGTAAAATGGTGTGCTATAGTATCTCCTGATTTTTGTGCCACATTATTTTTAAGACCCATCTATAAATTGCTATGTATTATTCCTATTTGTGAATAACTATTCTGAACTATTTTGTCTTTATGTGATTGTGGCTGTTCATCGAAACCGGTTATTGAAACAGCACCAAACGATGAGTCGGACATATATTTGTGGTTTAGCCACAATTACAGATTTTATGCGGTAGAGATTAGAACATCTCTCGGCTCGTGCACAAAATATTAGCTACAATCATGAAAGATAGAATTTTGGATGTTGGCTTCTATTTGAAACACGATATCATGCATGGTTTTATGGAATAATGTATACGCCTGCCTTTAGGTGACACTACTATATAGCAGAAAATACTGTGAAAGCGTTCATTTTTTCTTGATCTGACAGTTCAATGGACGGACTTTCGTTATAATAGTTGCTATCAAATGAAAACTTCATCGTACAATTGTGGTTTAACTACCATGATAGATAAAATGCAATGTAATTTGAGTACTGTCTGGTTTTGCCACAACAAGAGCTTATATACAATTTTTGTTCGATAATTCTACTATAGTCTTTAAAACATACAATTGTGTAGTGGTTATTGCAGTTATTATTGATGTCTAAAGTTTGCTTCGCTTATATGAAACTTGCTGCTAACTGCACGAAAATTGTTTTATCATTTCACGGATTTGTGCTATGTATATTGTCTTTTCTCAACATTCCAAACTGGCACTCCGGCTGTTCAGAGTTTTTCGAACTTTCTTTGAGATATGTTTTCAAGTTCTCGCTACGATTTTGCATCAAATTTATTATGCCCAATTTATTGGATAAATCGAAAGCGACAGAACTTGCAGAACATTTTCAGCTTAAACAGACATAGCTGTACTGTTTGAAAATACCTAAAATGTTAAAATTTTATTGCTTCCAACGAAGCAGCGCTGATAAACAATATATCACAGTATCAATGTTGTTCAATGTATGCAGTATCCGACCGTGTTAACGCTAGATGTTAGCATTTGGGTAAAAATACAGGATCTAGACAACGAAGTTTAGCTGATTGTTAGACATGATGCCTGCATAGCAACTGTTATTTAGCAACGTAATTTGATAGCATAACGCACCTGTTTTAAGAACCCAGTGTTAAATCTTAGGTTACATTGAAATATCGTTAATTAGCTTAATATGTCAAAACAGTTCTGCGGTAATGATCGCGGAAAGCAGCTATTCCTGAAAGTGTTAATTTTGTGGATTGGAGCAAGGGGTTTTGATTACAAAAATTCAGGGGATAATTTTCTAGTCGAGTTTCTCAAAGATAAAGTTACAGATGTGTCATTTCTATTATACATCATTCACAAAGAAAACGTGCATCAACAGCAAACCGGTAATATAGCGAGCTCCCATAGTACGCATACTGTGAATATAGTAAGCGTCGTCAAATGTATGCTTTCTCTAAATATGGTCACGATAAATGGTCGCTTTCTGCAAATATAGTCACTACTAATGCATATGTGAGGTAAATATGGCCCGGAGCCTGATATATGGTGCTTCGTCTGTCCATATTAATTTGTTGCCCGGAGGTCTTTTTAGGTACATCAATAATGGTCCTACTCCATGTGCCCAATAGCTTTGCTCCATTGGCTTATCTGTTCGTCCAGCCACTCCGGCGTGCAACTTTTGACCGACGCAATTCGCAGCACCCCTGTAGCACGGTTCGGCCACAATCCAGACTCCGTCTTCTGGTGGAGAGACGTGGCCTTACAAACGAACTGCGAAAAGCAAAGAGGGTGGGCCTGACCGCCGAACAGGACGTATATACAAGGCGGATTGGATGATTTCGTCAAACACAGCTGATCGAGGAAGGTTTGCTGGACCGTACAGATATGCTGATGACCATAATCGAAATACAAAGACATGCAGTTGAACACAGTCGGATGGTATGGAACATAAGTGGATAACCCCAGGTGGACGCACGAGGTCGGGTAGGATAGTCACACTAAGCTAAATGAACGAACAGGTGAAGTAAAAATACGACGCAAAAGAAGACAGTTGGGACCAAGTCGACACATGTGACTTGACCGAAAGACACAACTGGGCCGACCCTGTCAACCTTACTGTTTAGTCTCGTCTCATCCGCCCAGCCACATTTGTGGCAAAACACTGTCTTCTAACCATATTGATCCGGCAAATATAGACTGGCCTGACGACCATACCGCGCTAGACAACGAAGTTGAACACGCAGTCTGTACGCCAAATGTCAGATATTTGAACTGAGCCAGACGAGCTGACGTTGCCAAAGTCATCTTGCCAGTTAGGTAGGACGAACGGGCGACGCTCCATTTTATCCAATTTATCCATCAAATCAATACAATGCATCAACCAATCTTTCTATAAAATTCATTCTTCCAATCAATCAAATCTCAAA